>JAOTRH010070663.1:0-17896 GCA_034768845.1 Heliamphora exappendiculata | reverse complement strand
TTGGCAATTTCATTATTGCTTCTTGGAGACTAAGTGTGAGAAGAAACCAAAGAAGAAAATAACTTCGATCGGCATCGATGCCCACACACTGTGATCATCATAGCTCGTCCAGAATATACGTGAGAAGATTGCCAAGTCGTCTTCAACGTATTCCGAAGTTTTTGAAATTTTTTGACAAATTTCAAAAAGGTATAACAGTATTTAGATTAATACTATTCTTGTTTTTCATGAAAAACGCACCCGCCGTATTTTACGGTCACGGCGCCGGTTCTAAAAAAATTTTCACATCCCAACAAAGGAATCAAAGGAAAAAAAAAGCTGTACATTTGCGACGTGAGGTTGATCTTGTTTTGGCAGCCACCATTGCAGCTATGGAAGAACAAGAAACAAAAGCTGAAAAGGCAGCCTCCTCAAAGGAAAAGGCTTACGAAAGGAAGAAAAAGAAAGAAGAGAAGAAAGCATTTAAAAAGTTTATGGATGAGCCTTGATGGAAACCTTTTGATGATTTCAAAAGGGAAAAAGGTGAAGAAGAAGACAAAGGTGAAAGTGAAGTTGTGATGCTTTTGTCTTGTTGTGTTGAAAGAGGAGATGTAACTTTAAAACATACATTTTTGTCTTTATATGTTTTGTATGTGGTGGATGAAAATATTAAGTTTTTGTTCATGATTGTTGGTTATTTTGATAAACTATTTGCAATATTGTTGTATATTTATCTTTCATGAATGGAAAATTTCAAATTTTCATTAATTCATATATGGTTGGTTTGAAATATCTATTGAGTTATCAAATATTGGCAGTATATCATATTGTGTGATTAATGTTTGGACTTGGAAAAGTGTTATTCAGATTGCATAGTACTTGACATTGTAGGATTTATCAAATACTGTGTGCACATATATTATTCAAATTGCTGTTGAACACTTGAACATGTTGATTGATGCACAATTCTTAATGAAATCAAAATGCTTCTTTTGAAGCTTAGAAATTACATTAGTGTTGAATGCCATATTGCTATGATTGCTTACTTTGATTATGGCATAGAGATAAAGCAATAACCCTTGTTGAAAATCTTTTTAAATATTTTTTAAAAAATATTATAATCATAAAAAAATAGAAGATTGTTAGCCCAATAGTTTTTTAATTATATTTTGATGATTTTAATAATTTATTTTCTAAATTAAATTGATTTAAAAAGATTATATTTAATTGTTTTAAAAAGATAAGTGTTGACACTACGTGACAAATGAGTCAATACCTTATGTCATTTGTGCTAACACTTTACATCAAATGGATTGACACTTAGTGTTCTTGTGAAGAACATTTTTTCTCAACACGAATTGATAATTGGATCGATACCTTAAGGCAAAGCACGCTTGAAATCCTCAAGTGTGTCGATACAAATAAAATTTAGGGTCAACACTTTAATTACTTTGTTTAAGATGTTTCAGGAACTCAGAATGAATCGACACCAAATGTTTTTGGGTCGACACCTTCAGTATTGGACCGAGATTCATTTTGAGTTGACACCAAAGCATTTTGAGTTGACACCAAATTATCCTTTGGGTTCCAGACTTCGGGGTTTATGGGTTGACACCAAATTTACATGAGTCGACACCAAAACACCCTTCGAGAAACAAAATGAGTCGACACCAAAGAAAAATGGGTCGACACTAAAGCTTCAAGCCATTTTCTGACTCCAAGTCAAAAGGGGTTGACACAAATGTTCCTTTTAAAAATAAGAATTTTAGGTTGACACCAAATGAAGATGAGTTGACACCAAAACAACCAATATTATCTGAGATTTTCTTAGTCAACACCAAACGAAGATGAGTTGACTCTAAAAGTTCAGAGGCTGATTGTAACTTTGTGAGTCAACACCACAGCAATTTTGAGTCAGCACCAAAGAGATATGAGTCGACACTAAAGTCTCACCTGAAAACTTGAAGAAGTGCATGAGGTCGACACCAAATGATTCATGAGTCGGCATCACTATGTGGGTGAGGTAAATACAGAAATTGGGTCGACACTAACGAAGAATTGAGTCAACACAACTACTTGAAGAACTAAGCCCTAGATATTTTGTGTCGACATGAAATGGCTTTGAGTCGACCCCTGCGATTAATTTCAAATCTCGCGCCCGTTCCAATTGTTGGATTTCAGAGCAATAATTACCTCCACCAACCCACCAATGGTCATTTCCTTCAGATGGCTATATAAGGAATAAATTTTCAGATCTTCAAATCTCTAAACACTTTTTTATTTCTTAAATCAAAAGCTCAAAATCATCATGAAAGCTTTTATTGCTTATTTACTCCTCTAGCCGAATCTCGCTCTTTCTTATTCATTTATTTTCAATCATTTGTAAAAAGAGTGAGTTAGTGAATCTTTGATTCTCTCATTTGTTGTAATAGAGGGTGAGTCACCATTGATCCTTTAAGAGAGTGAGTGATCCTCTTTAAAGAAGAGCTGAAGAGAGATCAGAAAAAATAGAGAATTATTTTGTAGAATCTTCTTGAGGCTATAAAAGGCTTTTGAATGCGCATGTGAAGCATTCGATCCTAGTAGATATTCTCAAGGGGAGTCTTGAGGAAGTGGACGTAGGTTTTGAAGAAGCCGAACCACCATAACTCTTGGTGTTCGGTTCAATTTCTCTCTCCCTAACCTTTTTAATTTCTTACTGTCATATTTATTGCTATACTTGTTTGTGAAATTAAAAGGTTTTGAAAAATATTTTTTAAATTGTTATTATTGTTTTTAAAACCCAATTTATCCCATCTTGGGTTGTCTGGACTAACAATACGGGTGATGGTGTGATAGTATTATTAATACTACAAATTTGGCCATAATAACTTGAAATCTATAAGATTAACCAATTTTATTTTTATTTTTTTGAAAACTTAACCATGTAACTAATAGTTAGAAGGCATGAGTATTAAAGGTATTTTAAAATTATAAGTAGCGAGAGGATTTCGAACTAATGAGTCTCGTTAAGTATTAACTGGGTTGCGATGGTTAGTCTGATCAGCTGACTGTACATTGGGAGATCAAGCAGTCAAATAAATGATCAAGCCTACGAGGCTGTTTGCCCTTAAAGATGCTGACCAGTGACAAGTGGTTGATCAACCACGTGCATGATAGTTACGCACAAAGATTGCAAGTCAGGGAATTTGTTCCTCCAGTACTGTCATAACCTTTTAGCACGGTGAACTGATCCACGTGTCCATAAGATACTAGCGTAAATGATTAGCAGGATCACATCCAGGTACATTCTTCCTAACTGAAAAGCACTCTTTCTCTATATTTTCTTGTGAGCTACTCCACCAGAGATAAACTAATTTGAGCATCGGAGGGGATTTATCCGGAGCTACTCTAGCATCCTCTCTAACCATTTCTCTATCTTCTTAGGTGACGATTGGATCCAGTTGGACAAGAAGGGATTTAACACCATCATTTTGGCACCGTCTGTTGAATTTCCTTTGAATTCGGTGGTGAAATCCTTCTGAATGGTTCAAACTAAGTCCATGGAAAAAGACCTTACCAGAGAGGGGCGGCCTCCAAATATCCTTCCACAACAAAATTCCTAGCACCCATAGCAACTTCCAGTTCAACATCAACTTCAACATCTCATTTGTTAGCCCAATGATTTTTTAATTAGATTTTGATGATTTTAATAATTCATTTTCTAAATTAAATTGATTTAAAAAGAATTATATTTAAGCATTTCCAAAAATGTAGTGTTGATACTTCATGACAAACGAGTCGACATCTTATGCCATTTGTGCTGAGACTTTGCATCAAATAGGTTGACACATAGTTTTCTTGAAAAGAATATTTTGTGTCAATACCAATTGATAATTGAGTTAACACCTTAAAACAAAGCATGCTTAAAATTCTCAAGTGTGTCAACACCATTGAAGTTTAGGGTCGACACCTTAACTGCTTTGTTTGAGATGTTTCAGGAACTCATATGAGTCAACACCGATTGAATTTGGGTCGACACCTCCAGTATTAGACCGGGATCCACGTTGAGTAGACACTAATGGAGAATGGGTCGACACCTCAGTTCTTTGCGAGATTTATTTTGGTTCGATACCATAGCTTTTTGAGTCGATGCCAAGTGATCCTCTAGGTTCCAAACTTGTGGTTCTACGGGTCGACACCAAAGTTACATGAGTCGACACCTAAACACCCTTCGAAAAATAAAATGAGTTGACACCAAAGAGAAATAAGTCGACATCAAGACTTCAAGCCTTTTCCCGACTCCAACTCAAAAGTGTTGACACCACAGGATTATGAGTCGACACAAATGTTCCTTTCAAAAACAAAGATTTTGGTCGACACCAAACCAAGCTAAGTCAACTCCAAAAGTCCCAAGGCTGTTTGAGATTTCCTGAGTCGATACCATAATAAAATTGAGTCGACTCTAAATCTCTCGAGGCTAAATCAAATTTCTCGAGCCGACACCAAATGAAGATGGGTCAACATTATTTTTCCAGTAGTTGATCTAACAAAATGGGTGGGCACCAATGAAGATAAGAGTTGGCACCAAAGTCCAATATGAAAAACTGAAGAAATGCATAGGTTGACATCAAATGTTCCATGAGCCGACACCATTGTGTGGGTGAGAAAATGTAGAAATAAGTTTAACACCAATGAAGATATGAGTTGACACAATCACTCAAAGAACCAAATCCTAGATATTTTGAGTTGACTCCAAAGGACTTTGTGTCGACACCTGCGATAAAATTCGAATCTCGCTTTGGTTCCAACGGTATGATTTTAGAGTATTAATTGCCTCCACCAACCCATCAACTCACCAACGGTCATTTACTTCAGATGGCTATATAAGGAGTTAATTTCCAGAGTTTCAAACTTCTAAACACTGTTCTATTGCTTGAATTTAAAACTCAAAATCTTCAAGAAGCATTTACTGCTCATTTACTTCTCTAGCCAATTCTCACATTCTCTTGCTCATTTAATTTCAATCATTTGTAAGGAGTGATAGTTAGTGAATCTTTAATTCTCTCACATTTATTGTAAAAGAGGGTGAGTCACCCTTGATCCTTTAAGAGAGTGATTAAACTTCTTAAAGAAGAGCTCAAAAGAGTTTTAAAAAAATAAGAAATTATTTTGAAAGAATTTCTTAAGGCTTAAAGGCTTTTGAATGTACTTGTGAAGCATTCGATTAAAGTGTAAATTTTCAAGGAAAGTCTTAAGAAGTGGACGTAAGCTTGGAAGAAGCCGAACCACTATAACTCTTGGTGTTTGGTTCACACTTTCTCTCCATAACCTCTTTAATTTTTTTATTACTTTAATATCTGTCATATTTGCTTGTGAAATTAAAGGATCTTCAAAAAAGATTTTTAAAATTGTTATTATTGATTTGAAACCTAATTCACTCCCCTCTTGAGTTTTCTGAACAAACAATTGGTATCAGAGCTTGAGCTGTTGTTGTTGACTTAACCGTCTAAAAGTATTCATACCAACCACCAGTATTGGACCTATTCAGCCTGAAGTTTAATCCACCAACAGACCCTCTTTGTTCAATGAAACAAATTATAATTATTAAAAAGCTAGGATCAAAATCAATATTCAGGCCGTAGACTATGACATTTGGAGAGTCATTATGATTGGACCAAAAAGGCCTACTAAGGTAGTAGAAGGGGCATATGTCTCTAAGCCCGAGAATTAATGGACTGAGGCTGATATAAGAGAAATATGAAAAAATGCTAAAGATATGAACCTTCTATATTGCTCTCTTGACCCAAATGAGTTCAATAGGATCTCCACCCGTGACACTGGCAAGGAGATTTGGAATAGACTTGAGGTTACCCATGAGGGAACCAACTAAGTTAAGGAATCTAAAATAAGCATGCTTGTTCATAATTATGAGTTGTTTAAGAAAAAGTATGATGAAACTATTTTTAAAATGTTCACTAGATTTACTGATATCATTAATGGAATAAAATCTCTTGGCAATGTTTATTCTAATGTAGAGATAGTGAGAGAGATCCTAAAATGCATGCCTAAAAGTTGGGAAGCTAGGGTAACTGCTATTCAAGAAGCAAAGGATCTCACTACACTTAGCCTGGAGGAGTTTCTTGGTTCACTCATGACTCATGAGATGAATATCAATATGAATGAAAAAAATAACAATAAAAAAAAATGAATAGCTTTCAAATCTTTCATTCTTAATGATAAATCTAATGAAGACTCTATAAGTGATGAAAATGAAGATCTAGCCCTTATGACAAGAATGTTGAAAAGATTTCTTTGAAATAAAAAACAAAGAGGAAGGAGATTTTTTAAGAAAGATGATCACAAAGGTGAGCCCAAGAAGTTCAAGGAAGAAACAAGTAGAATCAAGAATGATAATAAAAAGGACGAGATCATTTGCTTTGAATGCAAGAAGTCTGGACATATGAAGGCTGAGTGTCCCCAACTCAATAAGCATTTAAAAAATGGATTCAAGAAGGTTATGTTGGCCGCATGAGGTGAAAGTGAAGATAGCAACTCCAAAAATAAAAGGAGGAAAATGAAATTGCTAATCTTTGCCTCATGACCAAGAAAGATAATGAGGTAACCAATGACCCTTTTTCTTTAGAAGAACTTCAAGTTACATTTAAAGATTTGCATGATGAATTAAGAAAAATGGGTGCTAAGAATGTTATTCTTACAAAGATGATTTTTTTCTCATCTTCTGAAATTGAAGCTTTAAAAGAAGAAAAATGTTTGCTGTTAAACCAAGTGTTTTCCTTAAAGAATAAAAATTAAGTTTTAAATGAGAAGGTTGATGACCTTACAAAAATTGTACACAAGTTTACTCTTAGAAAAGAAAACTTGAATAAACTTCTTAGAATGCAAAAATATATTTTTGACAAGATGGTAATGGATACCAACCAAAGAAGAAACAAAAGTTTTTGAGTAACATTTTTGTTAAAACATCCTCAAATCATTTCAATACTACTTGATTTCATTGTTATGAGCATAGACACACTGTCACACACTATCCAGATAAAAAATTTTATGATTTACCTGCTAAAAGGGTTAGGGTTCCAAAGGGAACACACCCACATGAAACAAATACCAAAGGACCCAAGAAAGTTTTGGTACTAAAAATTAAAACTTGATTTTCTATGTATGTGTGTTTTAAGTCCTCATTCAAGAAAGAAATATGGTATCTTGATAGTGTCTGCTCAAGACACGTGACAGATGACAAATCAATGTTTGCCTCTCTCATTCCCAAAGATTATGGATTTGTGACATTTGCTGACAATAAGAAGGGCAAAATCATAAGAATTGGTTGTATTAGTAAAATTCCTTCCCCTTCTATTGAAATTATTTTGCTTATTGATGGTTTGAAATATAAATTTCTTAGCATATGTCAACTTTGTGACAAAGGCCACAAGATTATTTTTGATCATACTAAGTGTATTATTAAAAACTCAGTTGACAACAAAATTATTTTTGAGAGTTATAGGTATGAAAATATTTACATTTTCAATCTCAATGATCTATTCAAAAATGACACAAAGTACTTAATTGCCTTAAGTTATAATAGTTGGTTGTGGCATAGAAGACTTATACATGCGCACATGAACTTAATTTCAAAACTTTTAACAAAGGAATTGGTGATTGGTTTACCACAAATTAAATTTGAAAAAGGTAAAAGTTTGTGAAGCATGTCAACAAGGAAAATAAGTTTTAAAAAAAATTAATCCAAAATGGTGATTTCTACTTCTAGGCCCTTACAACTCTTGCACATGGAATTATTTGATTTAACAAGGACTCTTAGTATTGGTGGTAATAGATATGCATTTGTTGTTGTTGATGATTTCTCTAGATAATGCTTTTCTTACCTCATATGGATGAAGTCTTTGTCACTTTTTCAAAATGAAAAAATTTTAAAATTACAAGTATCAGAAATTATCATAGTAGAGAATTTAAAACACAAAAATTTTAAAAAGTTTTGTGATGTAAGTGATATAGACTTTAACTTCTCTACACCTAGAACCCCTCAACAAAATGGTGTTGTTGAGAGGAAGAATAGGACTTTAGAAGAAGTGACTATAACCATGCTCTGTGAAAATAATTTATCAAGATACTTTTGGGCTGAGGTTATCAATACAGCTTGTTATATCGTAAACAGAGCTATGATTCGAGCTTCACTTAAGAAAACTCCATATGGGCAATGGAATAGAAGAAAACTAAACATCAGTTATTTTCGTACTTTTAGATGCAAATATTTTTTTTAAAAATAACAACAAACAACTTTTGAGCAAGTTCGATGCTAAATCTAATGAAGGTATTTTCTTAGACTATTCTATATCTAGTAAAGCTTATAGAACCTTCAACAAAAAAACCTTAGTTTTTGAATAGTCTATTCATGTTGTATTTGATGAAGCTAATCTTGGTTCTTTCAAGGAATCTTGTGAAGATAACTTGGTTGACATAGAAAAAAGTGTTGAAGACATCTTCATCAAAGATCAAGAAGAGTCAAACCATGAGAAAGCTACAAATGTGCGACAAATTAAAGTTCAATAGGCTATCGGACCTTCAAATCAAGGAAATTCAGATTTGCCTTAAGAATGGAGGTATGCTCATGGTCATCCAAAGGATTTGATCATTGGTGACCTATCTAAAGGTATCAAAACTAGATCCCCTCTACATAATGTCTGTGGTAATTTAGCATTGCTTTCCTAGACTGAACCAAAATATTTTGAGAGAACTATCTTATCCCTACCACCGCTCGACTTAGGATTCCTTCTTCTCGGGAAAGGGTATGTTCGTTCTCAGCTAGGGAGGTAATCTTTTAGCGCTTTGAATGCTTTTTCACTCTCCTCTGTCCACTCAAAATCCTTCCTCAAAGTTTTGAAGAAGGGGAGGCATCGGTCGGTTGCCTTTTAGACAAATCGATTGAGTACCACTATCCAACCAGTGAGTTTCTGCACCTTTGTGGTGTTTCACGAGAAATGCATTTCCCTTATTGCTTTGATCTTCTCTGGATTTTCCTCTATCCCCCTCTGGCTCACCATGAAGTGGAGGATTTTCCCCGTTGATGTCAAAGGAGCACTTGGTTGGGTTCAGCCTCATATCGTACTTTTGAAGTACTCGAAAAATCTCCTCGGGGTCAGCCAGATGATCTGTGGCTGCCAAACTTTTGGTTAGCATGTCATCTATATAGACCTCCATATTTCTCCCGAGTTGCTCTATGAACATGTGGTTCACCAGGCGCTGGTAGGTTGCACCTACATTTTTTAGGCCGAAAGGCATAATGTTGCAGCAGTAAAGCCCCCAGCCGGTTATGAAGGAGGTCTTCTCTCAATCGCGGTTGAATACATTTTGATCTGGTTATATCCCGAAAAGGCGTCCATAAAGCTGAGGCACTCGTGCCCCACTGTAAAATCCACTAATTGGTCGATTCTAGGCAAGGGGTAGCTATCTTTAGAGCATGCCTTGTTTAGATCAATAAAGTCCAAGCACATTCTCCACTTCCCATTAGGATTCACCAAAACCACATTTGTCAGCGACTTAGCGTATTATACCTCCTTGATAAATGCTGCTTCCAGTAGTTTGTTAACTTCAGTAGAGATCACCTCATTCCGCTCTTTAGCGAAAACCCTTGGCTTCTATTTGACTGGCTAATTACTTGTATTCACATTGAGTCAATGCTCCATTACCTCTACTCGTATACCTGGCATATCTTCATGTGTCCAAGCGAACACCTTCTGATATCGCATGAGGAACTGCAGCAGCTATTGTTGTTCAAGCCCGGGCAGAATACTACTAACAAACACCTTTTTCTCTGGTCGGTTTGCGTCGAGGAGGAGACTGAGGAGCTGTTCGACCAGTTCTGGTTTCTCCCTCCTGTTTTCTTCTCAGGACTCCAACGTCTTGATGGTTAGCGATTCCTTGCCGCTCGGGCTCCTGAGGGAGGTAGCATAGCATTCCCTCTCAATGACCTAATCGGCCCTGAGCTGTCCAATCCTGTGTGAAGTTGGGAACTTCATGGTCAGGTTAAATGTAGATGCGATTGCCTTGAACAGGTTGACAGCCGTTCTTCCCAATATGGCATTATATGCTGAAGGACAATCCACAACTAGGAATGTGATTTGGCGGGTGGACTGATTCGGGCTAACCCCCATGGTCAGGGGTAGTTCGACGGCACCAAGAGGTTGGATCCTTTCCCCAGTAAACCCCACCAGGGGGATCTGACTAGGGTCAATCGGTTTCTGCCGATGTTGAATTGATCAAAGGCTTTCAGAAATAAAATGTCCACTAAGCTCCCATTATCTACCAGTATCCTTCGTACTCTGTAGTTGATCAATACCATTGTGAACACTAGGGAATCATTGTGGGAATGCTGAATTCCTTTTCCGTCGAGGTCCGAGAAGGTGATTACCTCCTCGCTGCCATCCACCCTGCTTCTTACCGAGGGACTAGCAGTGAGGACTTCTATCGATATCTCTGCTTGTAGTTTTCTTGAGTGTGCTTGCTTTGATGAGCTGGTATCTCCTCCTCCTGCAAATTCACCAGCTATGACTCGAACCTCCCCAGCTATCTCTCGATCTACCTGAGGTTCCTCCCGTAGTTTTCTTGGCTCCTCTTTGCCTGGTTAGTCGGCCACGAATTGACATAGCCGGCCTTTTTGGATTAGTGCTTCTATCTGCTCTTACAGATCAAAACAGTCTTCAGTGTTGTGTCTGTGGTTCTTGTGGAATCTACAATACTTGTCTTGGTTCTTCGAGTCTATTGTGGTCTTCAGCTTCTTTGGCTAATTTAGATTAGGGTTGTTGCGTATCTGTAGCAAAATCTAGTCAGCGGGTGTGTTCAGAGGTGTATACCTTGCAAACTAGCTGGGGGGAATTTTCCTTCGCCATTAACTTGGCCATGCTCTTGAGTGGCGCCTTAAACAGAGAATAGGAACTTAATGGGTTGCAGCCCTCCCATGAACACTGCCAGGGCCACTTTGTCATCCACATCATCAACTTGGAGCGCCTCGACATTGAATCTAGACACATAGTCCTTGAACGATTCTTTGCTTGCTTGCTTGACGTTTAGTAGGCAAGTGGATGATCGGCGTTGCCTCTATCCCCCTTTATCTTTCCTTGCATGGCTTTCCGATTCAGAGACTAACTATTCCTTGTGCCGCTTCCTATCTGACATGGGCAAGTTGTCATACTTGACTGAATTTCCCCCAATGAAGTGTCCTATGAATAGCTTGCTGAGCTGCGTGAAGGTGCTGATTGATCTGAGCTTGAGGCAGTTAAACCAAACGCGAGCTGATCCCTTCAGGGTAATCGGGAAGACTCGGCACATAATCTCGTCGGGGACCGCATGGAGGTGCATGAAAGCATTGTAAGTTTCCAAGTGGTCCAGTATGTCTTTTGTCCCATCGAATGCCTCCATCTGGGGAATTTTGAACTTCCACAGTAGGGGCTTCATCATTAGCACAAGTGAGAATGGGAGGTCGGTTCTCTGTACGAGTTCATCTACACCGCTGGTCATCTTGCCTTTACTGCCTCCATGACATTTTGGAGCTGCTCCCTCATCCGTCTCATTTCCAGCTCGATCATGGCAGAGACTTCAGATTTGATGTCTGGGTAGACTTTTTCGGTGCAAAAAGGATCCATAATCCTTGGGCTAACCTATCGACTTTCGACCTCTTCTCGATCATGATGGTTGTTGACATTCCCGTTGGCAACTTGCCTCTTGCATGGGGGAACATCGTTGTTGGTGGGATCAGGTTGGCTCAATCCCTCGTGGTTTGGGGGCACGAGATTAGCCTATTCTACAGTAGGCGGGCCAGCATAGATCGGTGGGGGCTCGGCCGCTTGAGTCTCGAACTGTTGGTGGTGGGCATCGTCTGCTAGGCCAGATCTTGGACCATATGAGTCAAATCGACCAATTGTTCATCGATGCGTAGGCTGGCAACACTTTCTATCACAGGTGGGTGTTATCGGTTGTTGTCGGAGGTCATACTCTTATTTCCACCATCGAGTGTATCAGAGAAAACGTTCTCACAGACGGCGCCAAATGATGATACCTCGATAATGGCTACGAGCGGATTACACCAAATGCTGATTAGCGAGCCCTCGCCAATTTAACTTAAAAGAACAAATGTCAAGACTAACACCGGTGAGGTGTTGACTGATTACCCTCTGATGTTTAAGTCAGTCTTTATAACAATAATCGATTAACTACAAAAATTATTTTTTCTCATACCTGACATTGGAGATGTTCACCTTGATTTTATAGGAGAGTAGCGCGATAATTGAATTGGATATCACAAATCACAGCAGGAAGATTACCCCAAACCCCGAAAAATCCGCGCTACCCGACAAGGGCGAGAGTGAGCCCCCCATTATCAAAGGAAATCGTGGGGGTGACAACTAAGGGTTTGGCCTCTTATTCGCTTGGTCGTGGTTAATCACTCAATTCGACTACCAAGTGCTCGGTAATGGCAGCCCGCGTGCATGCATACTTTCGCGCCCGGGCAACCTTATTGGGTCGGATATTTGGTTAGTGTTGCCCCGATCCCATCAGATATCATTGTTATTAAATTATTAGATGCTTAAAAAATCTTGAGTGCACGTATATAATCTTAAAATATTTAAAATAATATTACTACAATTATTTTAAAAAAAATTAAAAAAATACAAAACTTAGGGGGGATGGCAGCTCCCACCCGCCCCTTTAGGTGCGTCTATATGTTTGAGGTTCAACCAAAAAGCCAAATAAAAAAAAGAAGAAGAAAAAAAAGAGATAAGAGCTGATTTGTGGTTGAGTGAAACACTATTGTTCTTGATGAAATTGTAACATCCGAAGCTCATTGAATTCTACCTGAAACAAAAAGTAAGATCACCACTCAGAAGACCAGACCAGAATTCAAAAACAAAACTACAAAGTGGGATCTAGACACTAGATTCAGTTGACCTTGGCCCGCTCAGTGTCCAGAAACGCTGGGCCTAATAATTAGTTCAAATAAAAATTAAATGAGGACCACCAAACAAAAATTTGGACGACAAAATGTAAACCAGAAATTACGGGTTCCCATATTTCATTTAGGCAGAACAAGAATGGATACAAGGCAGAAATTGCAGTCTTTACCCCAACAGAACATTACCATACTTAGAAACAAGAGTTAAGAACACTATTATTGTCTGTTCTCTCTCTCTCTCTGCCCATCTTATGCAGACAATCTGACACTCGTAGGAGAGGACGGTCCAACTCCGTACTAGCTGCTTCCGGATGTGGAGACTTCACTGCTGCAAACAGGACAGACCTACAACCACAAAACAAGCCATTTATCTATCAAGTCACTCCTTTATATTTATCTACATAACAATCATAACTCATGATGTCTTGAGAACATAGCCAGCCACAAACATTACATTTAAGAATTTGAAAAGATTCTATTTAATCAAGTAAATCAGTCACATCCAACTTCCAATTAAAGCACTTCAATGATATCATCACTTTGTCTTCATTTCATTTTCTTCTCTGGATTTTGTTAATGTTTTATGAAAATTTCATTTTCATTCTAACTCTGAGGCAACTACCTTCATGACAGATTGCTTTTGGTAATTAACAAGTCCTTATAATAAAGTGCTTCCATTACTTAAATTCATGTAGTTTAACCATTACAGATGCTTGATGAGTACTAGAAGGGTGTACTTTCCGTGAACAAATTTTTTTTTCTTCTTTTCCCTCTTTGTTTTGTGGGCGACCTTTTTGTCACTCTTCCTTGATTGTAAGGGATTTCCCGTTCCTTTTTTAGTGGCATTTCCTTAATTCTTTTCTATAAAATATTTTTTTGATCCATTCTATAAAATATTTACTCATAAAAAAATTGTTTTACAATTCCCTATGGTTTTCAAAACCCTCACTTAAGTGTGATTCCTTCTTTCAGGGGCTTTTCCTCATCGTGATCAAATCAAAATTCTCAAATTGGTTTTCGCGGACCAAAGATGAATGTACAAGTGGAAAGGACATCTTAAAAGGAAATCTGACATCATTTTTAGGCATATGGGGTGCCTAACATCTCTACTGCATATAATGAACCTTGACGCATAATCAGTGGAGAGAGACATTAATCCAAAGTGACATCAATGTTTGTTGGCATTTATTAGCAAATATTTGGAATGTTTGGGCTACCATGGAGTCCCAAATTCAGAAGGGGCATTGCTAGCATGCTTTTCAAATGCAGACATTTATTAGCAAATGTTTACTCCAAAGCAAAATCCCCATGGCATTTCTGGTATTTCTGGGAGCTAGACATCATTCTCTTCAATAAGCTTGTCCAATTGAGTTACAGACACTTGCATGTCAAAACTAAGACGACACAAGCCTTGGGATCTAGCCAAACTTAGTCTCAATAAGTAATATAATAACCCAGAATTAGTTAGGTTCAAGACTTAACTATAATAACTAATAAGCTAAAACTGTGCTTCCTTCTCAAACTGAAAATAAAGGATTGACATTTTTTTTGTTGATAAGCGACAATAATTACAAATGACAAACCTATTATATTAGCTGAAATCCTAGTTCCGTTGGATTTCAGTGATAAGTATATTATGGTTAGTGATCAGAATCCCACTTTTTTTTGTGTAATCGAATTCATAGTTTTGGGAAATGTAAATCAAATCAGATCAAGAATCATAAGATACAACATAAACTACAAAGATAATGTTTAGACACTTCATATGCATGAAACAACATATAAATAAATTGATGTTGACACAAATTTTAAAAAGAAAATGATTCAATAATCTAATTGGTAAGACATTCATCTTCAACACAACAAATTTTGGGTTAATTCAACCAACCACAAGATTTCTTAAAAATCTTAGTATATTCTCTTTTAGAATTAAATAATAATAATAATAATAATAATAAAATAATCTCAAAAAGAGTAAACTAAGAGGCGAGATTAACTATAAAACACTTTTAACACTTGCTATGTATACTTATTGCCAAATTTTAAAAAAAAGTTTAAAAAAAATGTTGCGGAATCTTTAGAGTTACAAATGATGTTAAAATACTTTATATGTACATAACAAAATACTTCATATGTACAAAACAAAATAAAATAAAAATAAAGTGATGTTAACACAAATGCTGCAATAAGAATATGATTATATGATTACTTAATCTAATTAAAAAGACATTTATGTTCATCATAACATATTTTGCCTCAAATTCAATCAATCATAAAATTTCTTGAAAATCCTAGTATATTTTCTTTTGGAATTCAAAAAATGGGCTAAAAAATCTCAGAGAATATAATAAGTGAAAAAATATTAAATATAACACACTATAAAACATGCGTTGTATGCTTTTCTAATAAATTGTTTTTAATAAAAATGTGGAACCATTGAGTCCAATGATCCAATCCCTATCATATTAAACTACTAGAAAATTTTCCATTGCCTAAAGGCACTTTTCAAATATAATTTAATATCACAATGAACTTTTGACAACAATCAATAATAAGAAACCATTAAAAGCAACAATACAGATATTTGAAAGACAGATTTAAAATGAGAAATGGGTTTATCCAAGATAGATATTTCAAACTTGAAATGGATTTGTCTGTGTGAGAAAGGGGAGATTTAAAATAGGTTTGTTAGGTGAGAGAGAGAGAGAGAGAGAGGGAAAGGAGGACAAAACAGTATTTTAAAAATGATCAAATCAATCTCAAATCAATTTTTTTTTTATGAAGAGCAAATCCTCCCCATTAGATGATAGTTTGTCTCTCACATTTTGGAAACTGTGTTAGAGAATATGTTTTTTTAAAGCAGATTTTTCAACTGTAAGATCTAACCTTAAATTAATCGCATCCACTCTTTCCATAATGTATTAGAGGAACGAGAACACATTTTTAAAAAGGTAGTCTTCCGACCATAGGATCGAAGATTTAATTAATCTCATACACTCTTTTCAAAATTTGCTAGAGGAGTGAGAACACATTTTTAAAAAATATGACCTATCTTATCTTTAAAAAATATGACCTATCTTATCAAACAATTTTTCCCTAAAATAACAATAAAACAATTTATTAAAAGTGATATTTTCACCTTAAACATTCTTAAAACATGTATTTTGATTGTTTTCACATAGAAGATAAAATAAAAAAGAAGAGCTAAGAACTTATCAGATATGCTTATGCTAGTAAATCCTCACTATTAGAAGATGGTTTGTCTCACACATTTTGGAAACTATATTAGAGAATATATTTTTAAAAATCAAAAATTCCAACCGTAGGATCTAACCTTGAATTCATCTCAACCTCCAAAATGTATTAGAGGAAAGAGAACACATTTTCAAAAAAGGTAATCTTCGGACAATAGCATTCAAGGTTGAATTAATCTCATTGATTCTTTTCAAAATATGTTAAGAGAGAACACATTTTGAAAAATATGACTTATCTTAATTTTGGAAAAGTTGAACTATCTTATTATACAACTAGAAAATTACCTTTTGCCTAAAGGCACTTTCCGACTTAATCTGATTTCCAATATAATTTTACGCTACTTTTCTAGTACTCACTTAAAAATTAACATCCGAGTGAAATTTGAATAAACCATTCTGTACCTACACATAACATTCCTAAATTATGGATACAATGCTAAACCCTTCTTATTTTTCATTCCATGTCACCTTAAAAAACAAATTAGTCATGAAATAACCATTAATAATCAATAAAATTTATGATTTTAATAATCTAAAAATGGATGAAAAATAAATTTTAACTATAAATAATACAAAAATTACCTTAGTTGTATTCTACTTTATGAATTATAATATTTTTAAAATAAGAAGTAATTTCTAAACCAAACCTTGTTTTTTTTCATTTAATGATTTTTTGATCAATTAAGTGAGTTTAAAGTAATATTTATATTTTGAGAAGTAAGATTCATTTCGTTGAGAATTGATTTGGCCTGATTTGGCCATCTGTCAAATTCAGACATTTTTGATTGTTTTTGTCAAATCAATCTTAACCTTAAAATTTAAATTAAAATGTATCTCAATTGTTCAATCATCATAGCGAGAAAGTAGAGAGAACACATTTTTGTGAAAACTGATACTAACCGTAGATTTAAATAAAGATATACCTCAGTCGTTCAGAAAAATGACACGTAAGACATTTTATAAAAAAACTGAACTCCTTTATCATATAATTTTCCCCCATAAATAACAAAAAATAATGTATTAAAAGTGATATTTTCATCTTAAACATTCATAAAAGATGTATTTTGATAGTGTTCAAATAAAAGATAAATAAAAAAGAAGAGCTAAGAACGTATCGAATCTGCATGATTCTTATTAAATCCTCTAATCACCAAATGAATAACCAATTGTACATGTTTAGTTCTTATTTTCACAAAACACAACAAGTTGTATTAATGCATTTTCAAAAAGGGGGAAAAGATAAAAAAGAGATAACTAAAGAGTTCGAGATTTGTTGAATCAAATAATTTTAAAAATCACATGCATCATAAATAATGAACTGACTCGTGAATTAAACCATGAATTGAAAGATTTATCATAGTTCTATTACAAAATAGATACACTCATAGATTCGAATTGATTTATGCATGATTCGTGAATTGAATTGTGAACTAAATTGTGAATCAAAAAGTAAACTAAATCGCGAATCTTAAGATGCTGATAACTACATCAAAATTCACTAGGCTTTTCCAAAACCTGTTCTTGGTAAAATAGGGTTCGATCCAACTAGGGTCGTCAATGATCACATGTTGAGTTTCTGCTTTTTGTGACTAGCTATTCTAATCCTCGCACCTGATAGAACGTGGGGTCTACACCAAGCAACTCCGTCTCACCATAACTACTTTCATTCTTCATTCTTTCCTTTTTACTTTTTTTGGGGGGG
>JAOTRH010070642.1:0-17897 GCA_034768845.1 Heliamphora exappendiculata | reverse complement strand
AAAATTATATTATTAATATTTTTTTATAACTTTTAAACAAATTTTAAAAGTAAATTATTATTTTTTTACAATCAGTTGTATGTATAAAGTTCAAACTATTTTTTATGATTATAACTAAAAAACATTATTTATATTTAAAATCTTCAACTATAACGATTTAGAAAAAATAAGTCTATCCATCAAATAAAATTTTTAAAATTTAAAAGAGTTCAGTGATTTAAATAAAATATTATTCCAAAAATATTGAATAATTGTTCCAATTTGAGCTATCATAAAAGCGCTTCTTCTTTCTTTCTTTATTTATTTTTTAAACAAAAGCAATTTTTTTAGCTATACCGTTTGAATTTTTAAAAAAACTAATTATTTTTAAATTTTATTTTCTAATAAAAAAAATTATACATGTTTCAAACACACTAATTTTTTTTTTCAAAATAAAATAGCAGTAATACCTTTAATTAAAAAGTCAACTCTACTCTCAATAATAAAAAATTATACAAATATCTCAAACGTTACAATTTAAATAAAAATAAGAACATATTATATATTTTAACAAAAAGTAAAATTAAACAAAAACTATCCTAAAAAAATTATCCCAAACACTTCTAATTTTTTTTCTTCTCTTTTCTCTAAAAAAGCTATTTTTTTTAAAATGAAGCATTTTTGACATTTCAACTAGGGCTAAGAAATTTTCTCACTAAACTAAAAGTCAATACAGGGATTGGTGACAAAGGCCCTGCTTGGGCTAAATTTAGTGAATTTAGCTTCTTTTTTTTTTTAATTTTTTTAATTTTTTGATTAAAATTTTTTATTTTTTCAAATCGTCTAGAGGTGAACCGAAGAAGTAAAATAATTTATCAAAAGATGAAAAAAAATTTACTAAAGACGAAAGTAAATAATATAAAATTTTGCTTGTTGACTTATTTTTATCTTTCTTGAATTTTTTTTTATATTTTGGTTTAATTTTTTTTACTTTTTTGACACGTCTTAATAAAATTAGTCAAAAAGTATAATAATTTGGTTAAATAATAAAAAAAATCTAAAAATAAAAATAAAACTAATAAAATAAGTAAATAAGCAATTATTCTAAACGAAATCATATATATATATATATATATATATATATATATCTATTTTTTTTAATGAATGTGTTTTAATTACCTGATTAACCATATCTGGTTAACATGATTTTTTTTTTGTATGAATGATATTTTTAGCAGGTCACGGTTAATTGAATCACCGAAATGAACCTGATATGAGCCGACAATGGCCCAATAACATGATTTAACTTTTGTTTGGAATGTTTAAAAAGTTTAAGTTTTAAAATATTTAATTTTAAAAAACAAAGAAAAATTGAGGGTTTAGTTATTTATTTTACATAAAGAAAAAGTTAGTGTGTTAGGAATATGTATAGAATTTTTTTTCTTGAAAAAAAAGTGAGTTAGCTGTTGGAAAAACCAAACGTTATATCTTAAAAGATGGTTTTTTTATTATAAAAAAAGTCATCTTTTTAGATAGCCCAAACATGGCCTTACTTTTTAAAATTTTTTTTTCCAAGAAAAAAAAAACCTATATAGATCCCAAACAAATTTCTTATTATTAAAATGATTGTAATACAATACCATATTAGACATTTTGACAACCAAAAAAAAAAAGAAAAAAAAAGTTACTCTAAACAATATATCTCAAATAATTAATATTTTCTTCTTTTTTCTAAAAAACAAAAAAAAAATTGGTCATTCCAAACATTTATGGAAATCAAGAAATATCTCCTGCTAAATATAATTGGCCCCGTTTGGTGAATTTGCTTATTAGTTTATTTGTTTATTTTACTTATAAGCTTGCTTATTTAACTTATTTACTTATTTTTATTTTTTAAATTTTTTTAAATATTTTAATTAAAATTTTTTATTTTTTCGACTCGTTTCAATGAAAGTAGTCTAAAAAGTATAAAAAATTGACTAAATAATAAAAAAAATTTACTAAAAACGAAAAAATCAACTTAATCAAACTCCACTATTTTCTTCTAATCATTCTTGAGCTCTTTTTTCATGAATATCATCCACTCACTCAAAAGAATAAAGATAACTCACCCTTAAATACAATAGATGAAGGATTTAATGAGATTCTCACTCACTCTCTTTACAAATTATTAGTAATAAATGAGAAGTAAGTAGATGAGAAATTAAGTTAATGAGTAATAAATGAAAGCTTGAGAGTTTGATCTTTGATTTCAAGCAATAGAACAATAGAATTGAAGCTCGTCTTTTTAAATGTTTGAGAATTAACTCCTTATATAATCTCTTGATGATTCATGATTGTTGGAGGTAGGTAGAAGTATTAAATGCAAAAATTCAACCGTTGAACTCGGCACCAGACTTGAAATCTCATTCCAGGTGTCGACTCAATTTTATTTTGAGTCAACACAAATCTTCTATGTTTTGGTTCTTCAAGTGAATGGGTCGACTCCTTTCTTCGTTGGTGTCGACACTATTTCTGCGCATTTTCACCCACACAATGGTATCGACTTAAATCCATTTTGGGTGGACTCGAATAACACTTCGTCTTTCCAATAGAACCTCTTGGTGTCCACACATATTGTATATTGTGTCGACTCATAAATCTGTATGAAGATTCGGTTCTTTTGTGTCAACTCATATTGCGTTTTGGGTCGACTCAAAAATCTGTAGTAAGTCACGATTGTTTTATATCGACTCATCTTTCCTTTGGTGTCGACTCAAAATTTTCGAATGACTTTAGTGAGTTTCGAAGAGTCTTTTGGCGTCGACACAAATTTCTGTTTGTGTCGACTCATTTTGTTGCAGAACGTCTCAATTCTTTTGGGTCAACTCAAAATGTCTTTTGTGTCAACTCATCTTGAAATACTTAAAAACATCTTAGGCAAACATGTTAAGGTGTCAACTCATTTACTCAAATGTGTCGACACACTTGAGATTATGAAGTATTCTTTACTTTAAGGTGTCGACTCAAATATCAATTAGAATCGACACAAAATATTCTTTTTCAAGAATACTTAAATGTCAATTCATTTGATAAATGAGTCTGCTCAAATAGTTAAAGGTGTCAACTCATTTGTTATTTTGTGTCAATACTACTTTTTTAAAAATATTAAATATTATCTTTTTAAATTAATTTTATTTAAAAAATAAATTATACAAAATCATCAAAATCTAATTAATTAAGAAAGCCATTGGGCTAACAAGTTTTTAGATTCATACTATTAATTTTAGTTATGAATTATAAATTTTTTCAAACACTCACAACTTCAACTATAATATATAAGTATTTTTTTTAAATTTCAGTTATAAGTTACAATTTTTACTAAATATTTATAACTTTTACTACAAATTATAATTTACAAGCTACAATTTATAATTTACAAGTTATTAATTTTAACAATGTCAAACACCTCCATCGTGTATTTGAAAGTAAAAATTTAATAAGAATTAAATAAATAAATTATTAACTAAAATTTTCAACTTTTTTAGCCTATTCTTACCAAACACTTAAAATTTTAAGTAATATAAATTTTAACTTCTCTCTTTTCTCAAAATCTCGTGTCATTGACCCAATTCAAGTTTGATTTTGTCTAATTGAGGACACTTTGTTTGATTTTGTCTAATTGAGGACACTTTGTTTGACTAGAGGCCATTATCTTAGCTAGAGGTGTGCGTGGGTCGACTCGGTACGAATTGAATAAAAATTTATTAATTAAATTATTTATGATGGTATAAAAAATTTTAATTTATCGTCAAATCACCCATTTTATAAAATCAACGAATTGATTATTTTTTGGGCAATTTTGCAATGACGGATTAGTGATTTAAAAATTAAATAAATATTTTATTAAAATGTCAATTAATCTAAAATCAAAATAGAAACTACATCAATTTAAACAAAATATTCATATAAAAATTTTAAAAAATATTATAACAATACATTTGAGTACTGACAAAAATAAATATACTACATTCATGATATAAAGTAAAAAACACAAAATAAATAAATAAACATAGGTCAGTGGCACACGAATTTACTGATTCACTGCTATAAAAAATTAGAAATCAAAAATATTTTGAAATTAAAAAAATTAGAAAGATATTTTAGTATGAGATATTGAGATTTAGAATTTTTAATTGTTTACTTTTCTATTTATACCTTACGAATTAATGATTAGGTTAGCAGTTATAAATTACAAATTATCAATAAAATAAAAAATAATTAAGTAATAAGTATCATATGCGGGCGGGTCGGTTGAATAGCGGGTTGAAGTGATTGAAACCGCAACCATCAACCATCCCGCGTGCTCTCTTTCTCAACCGCCCAATTTGTTTTGTCTTTTGTTTTTAATTTGTTTTAGTCGGTGCGGTGTAAGCGAATACAGGACGGTTTGACGGGTTGAACGGATTTTTGAACAGCCCTAATCTTAGCCCAACTTTTTAAAATATTTTTAGTGAATCTTTTTTGTCAATTTTTTTAGTTTTATTATTCTTAATTAAAAAATAAAATAAAATGACTAAAGTTTTAAAAACTCACTATAAACAAAAGTGGTCTTGTTAACTATTACTTATCGAACGATAGATGATATCTTAATAGGAATAAAAAATTTCAATATTAATATATTTTTAGATGTATAATTTACTATCTTTATATTTATAAATATCAATACACTTTACATAAATATTTATACATTATTTATCTATTATCCTTCGTTTAGTAGGGAGTGATTAACATATTCTAAACAAAAGTGATAATTTTTTAATCAACACATTCATCAATCATGTCATGTCTTTGTTGAGAATTATTCATTTTTTGTCTCGGTGCATTAAAAACCATTGAATAATGTGATAATCTCAAGGTATAAAAATTAATTTCAAAACATATCCAACAATTTTTAATATATATATTGAGACAAAAAAACCACTTAATTTGCGAGTTAAATGTTTTCTTACTTGCCGAGGTTTTTAGCTCCTCTGACATTAGCTGCTATGTCTATTGTGGTGGTTGCTGGTTCAAGCCTCATAGCGAGCAAGGCTAATCCATGTTCACCGATCTTAAAATTAGGTTAGTATAATGTCTTACTCTTTCCAAAAAATACAAAAAAAAAAAAAAACACTTTCTCCTTTCTTGATTGCATTTGAAATTTTTTCAAAGTGCAAACTTATTCACCTCATCACATTTTCCAACCCATCCAAATTTTATGTGACCAAAGTTCATTTATTTATTTATTTATTTATTTATTTATTTATAGTTGGAAAACAATGAATTTAAAGAAAAAATAGCCTCAGCCAAACAGAGGAGTAACCTCCTCCACCCAAGCCTTGAACCCTTCCTGGATGAATAACCATTTGAACAAGTCTGTGAGCAGCTTGCTTATCTTGCCATTTAACAAGACAATTCACTACCTTGGCATGAAAAAAGCATCATCAGCATACCCTATTTGGTAGGTGCATGATATGCATTTTATAAAATTTTATCACACCGGCTTATAATTAAACTATAAAGATTCATAAATTAACAATTGCAACAATTTATAAATTTAACTATAAAAATTCATAATTAAAAACCGTATATTTCATAACCTGTAACCCATAGGTTTTGATTTGATATTTCAAAATTTTCACTACTTTAATCATAAACATTCATTATTTCAACCATAAGGTTTCATAAATACCTAACTATACACTCCAAAATATAGGTTGTGCATTGAAGCCTTTTCTCTTAGGAAAACTCCTTTTCTCTTAGGAAAACTCCCCAGATCCTAATTCCTAAGGGTGTTCAAAAAAAAAAAATGGATAGAACCAGTCCAAATTGGTTCAAATCATATGATTTGTTTTGATTATTTTTATTGACGGTTTGCTTTCTATTCCAACTTATTAAAAACTGTTCATTATGGTTTGGTATTAAACTTCTAGAGAATTATATGAAATCAAACGAACTGTTCTTTAAGTTTGTTATATAAATATATTATATAAATAAAATGGCTTTGAAATATTAATTGTTTTCTTTTTAACCTCTCTCTCTCTCTCTCTCTCTCTCTCTCTCTCTCTCTCTCTAATGTTTTACTTTTTTTCCATAACATTGTAATATTCAATACTTCATAGACTATTAATTATTGATATAAAAATTAATCAAACTAAAATAGATAAAATATAATGCATAACTTATAAATATCATAGTGTCTTTTTGTAACACTCTGAAACAAGTAATAAAATAAAATGTAAATTAAGTCAAACAATATAAGAAAGAATTGAGAAAAAGTGAACAAAAAAGAAAAATAAATATATAATTTGTTAAACATAAAAAGAAAAACAAGTATTTAGACTTAGAACTGCAACTCCTAATCAAAACCGATCTGTTCTTTATTGGTTCGGTTCGGCTTAGTTCTATATATGGTACTCATATTTTAATTTCGATTCTTAAATTCATGAAACTACTCAAACAATTTGATTATTAGTTTAACCTAAAATCGAACTAAGTCAGTTACCCGTAATTTTGTTTGCCCCAAACTTCCTATGTGATCAACATAAAAAATTCCAAGAAAATGTTCAGTGGAAAAACCCATCACCTCATCATGATGGTTTTCTACTATGCTCAAATACTTCAAAATAAAATAGATTTATATGCATATTGAATACATATTAAATATAGATACAAGCCTGATGCAATAAGATTCGTATTTGATACGATAAATAAGTATTCAAACACGACTCAAATACCTGGAGATAAAAAAAGACACACGAGGGATACATGAAAATATGAGGAGAATACAATGAAAATACACAGAGACTCCAATAAGTATATATGAACTTAGATTTGTTTTACCATATTAACATAGTTAAATATATAAGCTGCGTACTTCGCACTCCATGTAATTCGAGTTCAAAGGAGTTGATAGGAAGAGGCATTAGTAAGTTCTAGTCACAATCAAATGCTATTGACTGATGAAAATTTGTTTGGCCTAATTTTTTTTAATTAAAAAGTACATGTTGATAGATGTGAAAAAAGTTAATTAATGAGAGGTCAAACAATTGGACTTTTTAAAATGCTTTCAAACAAAAAGCTTTCAAAAAAAAGTTATGCCAAATAGAAGCTGAGACAATGAAGCAATTATGGGCATATTAGTATTGAGAGAGAGAAAGTTGGGATGGATTGACACTAAATTTGTATTTAATATTTGTTTGTATTTTTTGTGTTAAGATTAATTGTTTGAATTCGACACTCAATCTTGTTGGAATTTGAACACTAATATCTGAACGTGAACGAAAGCAATCCACGCACAAAAAAGCATAAAATAATAAGCATCAAGAATTTATGTGATTCGATACACACCAGCTTACGTCCACGAACGAGAGAGAAAATATTTCATTATGCGTATATAAAAGAGTACAAAATTCGTCTCTCTTCTCTCTACCAGCTAGCTTCTCAATTTTTTATCTCACGATATTTTTTTCTATAACTCCACTACTGTTCTATTTATAGGAACACACGTAGAAAATTTTATACATAAAGAATTTTAATATACTCTTAATTTCACCTCAATTCAATTACATATAGTAAAAAAAAATAAAATACGAACACGATATAATACAAATACAAGTCACAGCCCAACAAATCTTTTATATATAAGGGATGTGTGAGTTGGGATAGGATGGGATAAAGCAAAAAAGAATTAGAGAGGAAAATAGAATAACATAAATAACAAATTTGCCATCTGATCTTATTTTTAAGTTCTTTTTTTTAATAGCTGGATATTTTTTTTATTTGCTCATATATAAAGAGAACAACAAGTTTGTATTTTTTTAATTTTATTTGCTCATTATACAAAACCAAATTTCCCACTGTCAAGTGAAAAAAAAGGGATAAATTGTTTTATGGCTACTTCTTATCTTTTCATTTCACAAACAAACTAACATGGTAGTGGAATAAGAAAGAGATAAATAATGCAATAAATATTCAATCCTAAAAATATTAGTGATGAAAAACTTAATCTCTCCTAATCTTATCCTCCGAGATACAAACATAGCCTATATATTTTATACATTAAATTTCATGATGGCGAATTTGATGTATGAATATGACACAGAGGTAGATTTAATTTTTTTTTCAAAAAAGAGAAGAAAAAACATGCTAGATTATTTGGGATAATTTTATAGGATAGTTTTTTTTCTTCTCTTTTTGGCTTTTTGCCAAAATTTGTAATATGATCTTATTTTTTATTTTTAAGTTATAATATTTTAGAAAATGGAAGGACTTTTCAATTTTTTAGAGTAGAGGGTATTATAGTTTTTTTCATTCTAAAAAAATTATAGTGTTTGAGATGTGTATATGAATTTTTTTTGAAAAAAATAACAAATAAATTAATTAACTTTTTAAAATGGTCAAATAACTTAGCTTAAAAGTTAATATTTTTTTTAAAAAATAATTTTTTTAAAATGCCAAACAAAGGTTTTATTTTAAACGGTGATGTCATCAATGTGTATGCCAAGTAATAACTTGAAGGGTCCATTGATAAAACGACTTTCTAGAGATCAGAGTAAATCACCAACTGGAGGAATGGTTCTGAAATTTTACTATTTCTAGTAGTCATTTGTAATAACTACCCAACTTTACAAAAATTGGAAATAGTCCAAGCTTTAATGGCTAATTAACAAGTTACAGTAAAGTGGGTGAAGCACCACAAAGGCCATGTTTGATGCCTATTGTTAGACAATGGATTGACTTGCTAGTGAAATGGGTCTCTCTCTTATATCATTATACGTGAATGATTCATAAATTATATTTATTTGATATATTAAAATGATAAAATTTAATGAATAAGATAATCACGAGCTCTCAAGTGCACCGTTCACTAGGATCCTGCAAAACAAATTCCCGATCGACAGTCAGAGGAAGGAGCTCCAGTATTAAAAGAGAAAACTATGTATTGAAAATGCACAGTCTCCTATCTCATCTAAGAAAGGGGTATATATATATAAAGAGAGAGAGTGTGTGTGTATTGTCCTGTCAATTATGTTTGGGTGCAAAGAGTTTTGGATGGATTATTAATTCATGCGGACGATAAGAGAGAGAGAGAGAGTGTGTGTGTGCTTGTGTATTGTCTGTCCTGTCAATTATGTTTGGTTGCAAAGAGTTCTGGATGGATTATTAATCCATGCAGACTATAAAACCTACATAATGGCTTAAACTATGATACTTAACCGACCAATGTATCTTTGTTAAATCACGCTAATACCAAAATGCCCCTAATGTATATATGAACTTGCTCATTCCGTAGGACTATCCTTATGTTGTGTTTATATATGTATTTGGCATCTCAGTTATTCATCAGGTTATCTTGAAATGGTGAAAGGGAGTTTCGTTATAAAAATTGAATAAGTCACAGAAGAAGGATAAAAATAATAACAAATAAATTTAATTTTTTCATTTATTTCAAAACATTCATAATAATTTTCAATACATACTATAATTTGTTTGTGTGGGCCTAAAAATTATATACCTACCAAAAAAACATGAGAGGGCAACAAGAAAAAAGTAAGGCGGACTCCACTTAGAGTATTGTGGGTCAATTAACCATATTAAATTTTTTTTTTTAAATTAGTATTATAATAATTTTTTAATTGGTGTATAATAGGCCTAATTAAAAAAATAATTGATCCCGTAATAATATAAAACACTATATAATTATTTTTAACGCGTTGCATCAATTACTTCTCTTAGTATTTTTATTTCAAACATTAATGATATATTTTTAGTTCTTGAAAAACTATGACACAAATTTTCACAAATTATAAATTTAATTATAGCAATATCGTATTGAGCTATTTTTTCCACAATCATAGATATACAACTTCAAGAGTTTAACAACCATTTTATAGAATTAAATATCAAATTAATTCTTTGTGTAGTTTGATTTAATAATTATTTGATTGCACATATTAAAAATAATATTTTTGATTCTATTAACAACTAAACTATTATGTACTGATTTTAAAAGATAAAAGCTTTGTTTGGCAAATGACTTAAAGTTAGGCTTTTTACCCTTTGGCTTAAAGCCAAAAAAGCCAGAGACTTATTTGGAAACTTAAAATTTTTTAGACTTTTAGTCTTTTTTCTTTTTATATATAATAATTTGCTGGAAAAAAAAAGAGTTTTGGATAAAATTAGAATATAATTTTTAGCTAATTTTGAAGCTAATTATTTTTGTGTTGGATTAATCTTTTTGATGATTCCAAATTCTAATTTATTTATTTCCATGAGTAGTTTAATAATTGATTTTGTGGCATTCAAAACCATTAATTGTTGAATAAAAAATTGACTCCAAAAGTGTGCCATTGAAGTTGGCAAAATAATGGTAACTTATTTCTATCTCACATTACTTAGAAGAGAAAAGTAAGGGTTTCCAAACAACTATAACATGAAGTCTAATCCCACATTGATTGGGGATAAAAATTTATGGTGGCTTATAAATCATAGGTTGGAGATAAAAGGTTGGCCCGTTGAGTCATCCCAACTTTTGTTGGGGAAGGAATTGTGGACAAAGTACTACTTGGTCAATTGAACCACGCGCACGCCGCCGCTGCCCGTTCGGCTGTGCTGGGCTCGGGTCTGGGTCGCGAGTCGGTTCAACCCTTATCTTTTTGCAAAAATTTTATTTAATTAAAAATTTAAATTTAATAATTTAAATTTTAAATTAATGTTACCGTTATTTCCGAACCGTTGGCGGTTCGGGACCGTTGGAGTCCAGTTTGGTTCGCATCTATTGGAACAGACCAAACCGGGGTCGTTATGGGTTCACGTTTGTTGGGGCAGACCGAACCGGTGCCGTGTCAGGTCGGGTTAAACTGAATCGTCACCTTCAAATGCCTATAAAAAGGCTATGCCAGCACCCATTTGGAGTACTCAGTTTTTCATCCTCTGTCATTGTCGAAACCCTGCAGAAACTCTGCAGCCTCCATTACCGAAACTCTGCATACATAGTTTGTCGAGAAAGTCTAAATACAGCAACGTTTGCTGTGTGTACAGATTGTCGTGCTTCTTCTGTACACGGGCAGTCATTTTATCCTGGAGGCAGGCGTCCATTGAAACGCAAGTACCGAGGCATGGACGTAATCTGTCTTAAGGAGACAACGTCCAACGTTGGACTCGACTGCACTGATCAACCGAGTTTCTGTTCTTCACATTTCTGCTTCTGTTATGTAAGCTTTAATGTTTTGGTTTTCTGTTTCAATTCTATTGTTATACATAGAATCATATACTGTTTTTTCTGTTCTAATTTTATAATATAAAATAGAAATTTTATTCTGCATTACATTTCAGTTTCTGTTTTCGAAAAAAATATTTATGTTTTTGGTTTTATTTTCCATCTTCATTTCTGTTCATGTACTACATTTTCAGTTTATAAATAGTATTAATTAAATATTGTATCTGCGTAATTAAAACATATTATATAATTTTGTTTTAATCCTGAAATATATTTTATTGCTTTAATCCGAAATAATAATATAATTTTCCAGAATATTAATAGCAGCAATCTTAAGACATATTATATTTATATATTTTTCATACTAGTTTTTGAAATTGTTTACTGTTTCTAGAATTACTTGCTGTCGGTATCATATTTAAAGCAGTTTTAATTTACTGTTTTATACAAGTAGTGTTTTAACGTACTATGTAATTGAGATACAGTATTGTTATTTACTATTTAAAGTTTAATAAATTTTTTTAATAAACTTGGTTTATTTAATATAGTTGTTACAGTTTTTAAATTATTATTTTAATAAACTGCTATTGAATTCTGTGTATAAGTTTTACAAACTTATTGTTGGATTCTATTTCGGTGTTAATTCGACTTTTACAGTTATGGCAACCGAAACCAACAACAGAATGGACCCTAACCCTACTACTTCTACCCCCGTGGTGGCTTCTGTTCCAGCCACGATTTCGACTTCTATTCTGGCCCCTATTCCAACTACGGTTCCTGTGAACCACAGGGAGAAACCAGAGAAATTCAACGGGATAGATTTTAAGAGGTGGCAGCAAAAGATGCTGTTCTACCTGACGACGCTGAATCTGGTGCGGTTCCTCCATGAGGATGCTCCCTCGTTGTTTGAGAACGAGGGCGACAAGCAAGTTGTGGCAGCAATCGACGCATGACGGCATGCTGACTTTTTGTGCCGCAACTACATCCTGAACGGATTGGACAATATGTTGTATAACGTGTATAGTCATATGAAGACGGCGAAACAACTGTGGGATTTGCTTGACAAGAAATACAAGATAGAAGATGCCGAGATGAAAAAATTTATCGTTGACAGATTCCTTAAAATTTTTATAGTGGATTCGAAGACCGTCATCAGCTAGGTCCAAGAGCTTCAACTGATTCTTCTTGAGATTTATGCCGAGGGCATGACTTTGAGTGAGTCCTTCCAAGTGGCTGCTATTATTGAAAAGCTGCCACCGTCTTAGAGGGATTTCAAGAACTATATGAAGCACAAACGGAAGGAAATGAAGCTTGAAGACCTGATTGTCAGGCTCAGAATTGTGGAGGATAACCGCACCACCGAGAAGAAGAGATCACAGGCATTCCAGTTCAAGGCGAAGACCAATGTGGCGGAACAAGTCCCAAAAAGAAAGAAGCGGAAGAATCACAACCAAAACGCCAAGGGTGGTGATTCTAAGAAGTTCAAGGGTAGGTGCTTCGTGTGTGACAAGCTGGGCCATCGGGCTAAGGATTGCCGAAGCCGCAAAGACCAAGGAGGTGCCTCGAAGAGGCAGAAGAAATCTCAGGCCAATGTTGCTAAAATAGAGAATCTTTCTTCTGATGTGTCTGAGATGAACCTGGGAGCAGTTGTATCCAAGGTGAACTTGGTTGGATCCAACCCCAGGGAGTGGTGGGTGGATACTGGTGCAACCCGACATGTTTGTGCAGACAAAAAGATGTTCACCACTTATCAAGCAGTGACAAGTGGAGAATAACTGTTTATGGAAAACACTTCTACTGCAAATGTTGAAGGACAAGGAAAGGTTGTGCTGAAGATGACCTCCGGAAAGGAGCTGACCCTCACCAATGTCCTGCATGTGCCAGAAATTTGAAAGACTTTAGTGTCAGGATCTTTGTTGAGCAAAAATCGGTTCAGGCTGGTTTTTGTGTCTGACAAGTTTGTACTTACAAAAGAGGGCATGTTTGTGGGGAAGGGTTACTTGTCAGATGGCTTGTTTAAGCTACGTGTAATGACTGTGGTCCCAAAACTATTAATAAAACTACTACATCTTCTGCTTATATGCTTGAGTCTTCTTATATGTGGCATGGTAAATTAGAACCTATTAATTTTGAATTATTGAGTAGATTAATTAACATTGATTATTTACCTAAATTTGAAATTGACTCAAATCATAAATGTGAAACTTGTGTAGAAGCTAAGTTAGTTAAAGCGCCTTTTCAGTATGTGGAAAGAACTACCGAGCCTATTGGTTTAATCCATAGTGATATATGTGATTTGAAATTTGTTCAAACACGATAAGCCAAAAAGTACTTTATCACTTTAATAGATGATTGTACTAGATACTGTTGTGTGTATTTGCTAAGGAGCAAAAACGAAACCTTAGAAAGTTTTATAGTGTATAAAACAGAGGTTGAGAATCAACTTGGCAGAAAGATTAAAGTCTTAATGAGTGATAGGGGATGTGAATATGAATCACCTTTTGGTAAATTTTGTTCACAACATGAAATTATCCATCAAACTACAGCTCCCTATACTTCACAGCAAAACGGAGTTGCTGAACGAAAAAACAGGACTTTAAAAGAAATTATGAATACTTTGCTCATTAGTTCTGGGTTATCTCAGAACTTGTGGGGGGAAGCGATACTTTCTGTTATTTACATTCTCAACAAAATACCCAATAAGAAAATGAACAAAACTCCATATGAATTATGGAATGGTTGAAAGCCTTCATATACATTCTTAAGAGCGTGGGGGTGTTTAGTTAAGGTAGCGGTTCCATATCCTAAAAGGATCAAGATTGAACCAAAAACTGTTGATTGTATATTTATATGATATGCAAATAACAGTAGTCATATCGATTTCTAGTATACAGAAGTGATAATTCTGAGATTCAAATGAACACTGTCATTGAATCTAGAAATGCATCATTCTTTGAACATGTATTTTCGTGCAAATCTACACAAGAAATAAGTTCTCTCAAGAGTACTTATGAAACTGCAGTAGGCAGTAACCAAGTGGAATATGGGAATCAAGGATTGAGAGAGGATGATGGACCTAAACGTAGTAAACGTGATAGAACATCGAAGTCCTTTGGTCTAGTTTTCTAACATCTCTGTTAGAAAACGAGCCTCAAACTTCTAAGGCTGTAATGTCCTCCCCGGATGCACCTCTGTGGAAAGAGACAATCAATAGTAAAATTGAATCTATCTTGCAAAATCATCCTTAGGAACTGGTGGATTTTCCACCTGGTCGTAAACCTCTTGGATATAAATGGATAATCAAAAGAAAAATGAGAGCAAATAGATCAATTGAAAAATACAAGGCGAGACTTGTAGTTAAGAGATACAGGCAAACTGAAGGGTTGGACTATTTTGGTACTTACTCACCTGTAACCAGAATAACATCTATTAGAATATTGATTTCTATTGTATCATTGTTTGATCTAGAAATACATCAAATGGATGTTAAGACAGCCTTCTTAAATATAGATTTATATTAAGAAATCTACATGGAATAATTTGAGGGTTTTATAGCTCCAAGACAAGAGAAGAAGGTTTGTAAGCTTGTTAAATTCCTTTACGGGTTAAAACAAACACCTAAACAATGGCATAAAAAAATTGACAGTGTAATGCTGTCAAATGATTTCAGAATAAATGAGTGTGACAAATGTGTCTATGTGAAAGATACTGACAAAAGTTATGTCATTATTTGTTTGTATGTCGATGACATACTAATCTTGGGTAGTAATAATTTTATGATTAAAACTATCAAGAATATATTGAACAAGAGGTTTGACATGAAAGATATGGGAATAACAGATGTTATATTAGGGATGAAAATCACTAAAACATCTTATGGTTATGCCTTATCTCAGTCCTATTACGTTGGAAATTTTTTTACTAAATTGATAAGGGTGATACCCGCATTGCAAGGACACCTGTAGATATAAATCTACATTTATCTAAGAATATAGATAAAGGCATTTCACAATTGAAATATTTCCGTATCGTAGGGAGTCTCATGTATTTAATGAATTGTACGAGACCCGACTTGGCATGTGCTGTGAGCAAATTGAGTAGATATACTAGTAACCATGGGACTGACCATTGGCATGCAGTCATAAGGGTGCTAAGATATTTGAGATACACCCAAAATCATGGGTTGTATTACACTAGATATCCAGCTGTACTAGAAGGGTACAGTGATGCAAATTGGATATCTGATACTAATGACTCAAAATTCACAAGTGGATATGTATTCACTTTGGGTGGAGCAGCTGTGTTATGGAAGACGTGTATTGCGAGGTCCACAATGGAGTCTGAGTTTATATCTTTAGACAAAAATGGAGAGGAAGCTGAGTGGCTTCGTCAATTTTTAGAAGGCATCCCTATGTGGCCTAAACCTGTGCCAGCCATCTGCATACATTGCGACTGTCAATCAGGAATGGCTAAGGCACAAAATAGTATCTATAACGGTAAGTATAGACATATACGTCGCAGACACAATACCGTGAAACACTTGCTCTCGAGTGGAATAATTTTTATTGAATATATAAAGTCTAAAGACAATATAGCGGATCCGTTAACCAAAGGCTTAAGTAGAGAGCAAGTTAGTCGATTATCGAGGGGAATAGGCTTACAGCCTATGAATTAAGAGTCGCCTAAATGGCAACCCAACCTAACTGACTGGAGATCCCAAGATCTAGGTTCAAAGGAATAACCGAATTGTGTCTGACTTAATGCCATCACTGTGGCGATAAAAGCTCTTCCCCATTCCTATGATAGTACAGTGATACCTGTAGCGTTATCAGGTTAAGCTATGCTTTTAATGATTCTTATACCTTGAAATTCAAGTGAGGTATAGCAGGATACTCTTAATAAGAATCACCTATATGAGTGAGAAGGGGCCACTTCTGTGAGAATGTTAAGACTACATTCTCTAACAGTACTCATGAAACCAGGATTTTTCTAGAACCAATATGGGCACAACTGTGAGAACCTAGCTGTATTTAAAAAAATTCTGTGTGAACTCTATTGTCTTGATTTACACAAACGGCTGAACAGTTCAAGGTATCGCGTCCACTGATTAGCCAGTAAGTCCGATAGTTTTTCATAAGGGAATATTCAAAGTCAAAAGCTACCTATCCTATGCAGAATTTTTCTTATTAAACTTTCTCAGCATCTGCATCTTGTTACATCGTCTTTTCTGTTAAATTCCATTCATGTGGGGGATTGTTAGAAAAAAAAAAAAGAGTTTTGAATAAAATTAGAACATAATTTTTAGCTAACTTTGAATCTAATTATTTTTGTATTGGAATAATCTTTTTTGATGATTCTAAATTCTAATTTGTTTATCTTAATGAGTAGTTTAATTATGAATTTTATATCATTCAAAACCATTAATGGGTGAATAAGAAATTGACTCCAAAAGTATGCTATTGAAGTTGACAAAATAATAGTAAATTATTTCTATCCCACATTGCTTGGGAGTGAAAAGTGAGGGTTTTCAAGCAACTATAAAAAGAAGTTTAATCCCACATTGGTTGGGGATAAAAATTTATGGTGGCTTATAAATCCTAGGTTGGAGATAAAGGGTTGACCCTTTGGGTCATTCCAACTTTTGTTGGGGGAGGAGTTATGGACAAAGTACTACTTGGTCCATTGAACCGTAGGCCGTCGCCGCCGTCGCCCTCATGTCCGACCAGCTAGCCGGCCGTGCCGAGCTGGTCCGGGTTCGTGGATCGCGGGTTGCGGGTCAGTTCAACCCTTATCTTTTTGCAAAAATTTTATTTAATTAAAATTTTAAATTTTAAATTTAATTATTTAAATTTTAAATTAATGTTACCATTATTTCCGAACCATTGCGGTTCGGAACCGTTGGAGTCCGATTTGGTTCGCGTCTGTTGGGACAGACTGAACCGGGGCCGTTATGGGTTTGCGTCTGTTGGAGCAGACCAAACTGGTGCCGTTTCGGTTCGGTTTAAACCGAACCTTCACTTTCTAACACCTATAAAAAGGCTATGTCAGCACCCATTTGGAGTACTCAGTTTTCCATCCTCTGCCATTGTCGAAACTCTGCAACCTCCATTACCGAAACTCTACATACATAGTTTACTGAGAAAGTCCAGAAACAGCAGCGTTCGCTGTGTGTACAGCTTTTATACACGGGCAGTCGTTTTATCCTAGAGGCAGACGTCCATTGAAACGCAAGCACCGAGGCGTAGACGTAATCTGTCTTAAGGAGACAACGTCCAACGTTGGACTCGACTGCACTGATCAACCGAGTTTCTGTTCTTCATATTTCTGCTTCTGTTCTGTAAGCTTTAATGTTTTGGTTTTCTATTTCAGTTTTATTGTTATACATAGAATCATATACTGTTTTTCTTGTTCTAATTTTATAATATAGAATAGCAATTTTATTCTGCATTACATTTCGGTTTTTATTTTCGAAAAAAATATTTATGTTTCTGGTTTTATTTTCCATCTTCATTTATGTTCCTTTACTATATTTTCAGTTTATAAACAGTATTAATTAAATATTGTATCTGCGTAATTAAAACATATTATTTAATTTTGTTTTAATCCTGAAATATATTTTACTACTTTAATCCGAAACAATAATTTAATTTTTCAGAATATTAATACCAACATAATT
>JAOTRH010070621.1:0-17897 GCA_034768845.1 Heliamphora exappendiculata | reverse complement strand
AGGTTCTGACAGATTATACAGGTAGGCTCACAATCGCAGTGGACCCGGACATTCTATTGGTACGATTGTAGTACATCATTATAGTAGATGGTCTTGGCTAGGTCGAACGGGCCGAATTCAGGTTTTGGGAATTCGATGTTCGAGCTCAATACGTTAGTACACTTGGAGTGTATTGAGCGGGATCAACGGAATGATCAATTCTATACTGACTATATGAATTGATCTACATCCCGTATTATCATTTATTGCCCGAACTCTTAATCTCGAAGTGATTGATTGATTATGTTCAGATAATGCACAATACTTTGAGTTATCAATGGTTGAGATTTTCTCCATGGGATCAACAATACCGATGAGTTGGGTATAAGCATTGTTTGTCCGATGATTGATAATCAGCTAACGAAAACTACGTCCGACTTAGGTTGAGGAATTCCCCCTCGTGTGCTTTGCTTATAGGTTTGATTATGCTAAATCTATATAGAAGATCTTTGGATCCGGCATATCAAAAGGATAAGCGATTCGGTTGCGAGGAGAAGAGGATAATTAAACCGGGTTGTCAGTAACCTAATTTATTTATCGGGATCCATATCTTAAACGTGGGTAGAATTCAGTGCATTTGATAATTGGAAACTTAAGACATAATTTGAGTTATAGCCGGGAGTTCAGTCAGGACCCTTAGTGGAATAAGTTCTGGTTCGTGCGAGAAATGATCTAACTCGGGGACAGAGTTAGGAATATCCAGTTTTTTCGTACGGTTAGCCCAAGTCCTATACTTTCTCGTGATCCCTCACGTAGCCCATTATACGCACGGATACTTTCTTATCGATTTTGGTAATTATTTAATTTAATTTGAATGTCAATTTTGCTGCTGAAAACATTCGGGGATTAAATTAAATAATGGAGGACGGTTTTGGAATTTGGCACGCCTAGGGATCACTCCCTAGGTGGCAGGCCCTAATTGAGGGGATGGGAGTTGTTTTATAAATATATATATTACTTGCCTAATTTCTTGGTAGAAAGATATATATTGTTGCCATGTATATCTTAAGAAAGATATACATACCTTATATATCTTAAGTGAATATATATATATAATAATAGGAGACTCAAAACCCTAAGGGTCCTCTAGTTGCCGCCCCCTCTCTCTCTCTCTCTTTTTTGCAATTTCATTATTGCTTCTTGGAGACTAAGTGTGAGAATAAACCAAAGAAGAAAATAACTTCGATCGGCATAGGTACCCACACACCGTGATCGTCGTAGCGCGTCCGAGATATACGTGAGAAGATTGCCAGGTCGTCTTTAACATATTCGGGAGTTTTTAAAACTTTTCGACAAGTTTCCTAAAGGTATAATAGTGTTTAGATTAATACCGTTCTTGTTTTTCATGAAAAATGCACGCGCCATTTTTTACGGTCACGGTGCCTATTCTAAAATTTTTTTTGCATCCCAACAGAGTCGTGTTTACCTCTTGTGACGACAGGTTTGGAATTTCAATTGTTGGGCCATTTTTGTTGTTGTGTGGTATCGCTAGGTCTGCAATAGGGATCATTGATAGTTTTGGAAAAGTAAATTGGCTTGAGTTTCAGTGTTTAATTTCGAGGACGAAATTTCTTAAAGAATGGTAGATTGTAATAACCCGAACTCAAGATAAGAATTAGAAAAAAAAAGAAAGAACATCTCAAAAGAAACGAAATCTCGAACCTAAGTTCGGTAAGAAGAACCGGCCCGACCCTTTAACTTTTCAAGCTCGAGACCCGAAAAAGAGTAGGAAACACACAAGCATATATTAAAACCCGAATATTGAGGTTGAGAGTTCAAGGTTATAAGGCTAAGTTGCTTGAGACAAGAGTTAAGCTCGAAAAGTCTTAAAATTTTAAATTTTGACACATGACTACCAAATCAAGGATTTAAGTACAATAAAGTAGTAAAGGACAAAATAATATCAAAAATGACAAAAATACCCCTTAGTGGCCGACCACCTTGGGAAGAGTGCCAAAAAGTGACTTTTTGCTTTCTTTTAGCTTAAAATGATGAGAAAGGTATTAAGTTAACCATTTTGATGATCCAATACTTGCTGAATAAGTAATATACATAATAATATAGTGTTATATGTTAACAAAAGCAAACAAATTATTATTGAAATTCAAACATAACAAAATAAGTCAAAAAGTCAAATATTGCCAAAGTAGCTTAATTTGACTTAAAAGATTACATCTATTTAATCAATTGCTATGGGAATTATGATGATACATGAAAATACTATATTTATCATAAACATACCAAAATAATAGGTCGTAGTAGGAAAAGACACCAAGAAGATACATCAAATTAACTTTTAATGAATTTTTTTGCACAAAAGGGTACGCAAATCGAGAAAAAATCTCTTGATTAATGGGGATCAGATTTTTGTCCCCCCAAACTGGTCCTAGCCGAATTCCTCTTCCCCAAGTCTGATTGTTGTCCCGTCAAAGCTTACATTCAATTAATTAGCCCATGTGATTGAAGAAAAAATACAAAAAAAATTTATTGTTTTATCCCCTTTCTTTCCTATATAATCCAAGTCGAAACATCATTCTTCCCCCTTGATATTTCGGTGGAGAGAGAGGGAGAAAGACCGAATTTTTAGTGTTCTTGAGGGTCCATGGAGGTTTAAGAAAAGAAAGAAGGAGAAGAAGAAGAAGTGATCCATGAAAGGGGTCTTTGGAGGCCATGGTTCCAAAAGCCAAGTCCTTATAGTTTTTCACCATCTTTTGACCTCTTAAACAAGTAAGTAAGACCTCTAAACTATATGTCTAAGATCCCTCAAAATATTTCCCAACACATCCCTTTAAATACTTCAAAAAAATCAAGAATCGAAATCAAACCGAAAAGGCGTTGTAGTTTGAAACTTAGGGGCTGTTTTGATTAAGAATGATATGAGATGTTGTTATATATTGTTATCTTTGAGTTTGATGATCTATAAGTGTGCTGGAGTCTTGATATTAATGTTAAAATCACAAGCATGCAAAGAAATGAAACAAAAACTTGACATAACACAAGTAAAAGACCTAAACCCTAAGAGGTATGATTTTTAAGGACTTTGATGTTTCTTCCCTGAGATTTGAAATACCATAAGTCAATGTAAAAAATTGATATAAGCTTGATTTTTATGTGCAGAGTTATATTTTTGTGTAATATTTCGTCCAAAGTTGGTTCCAACTCATTTGCATAATCGAAACTCAAGATATTATAATTTTACCAAAGTGTGTCATTTTCTAACTAGTTAACATTACCGATTTAGAAACCCTAGTTTAGAGTATGATCCGAACTCTGGTCTAATCATGAACGTTGTAGATAACATGTATATCTATCTACCCACAAAAAATGAGCACAAAACATTGAGGTTTGATTGGTCAAACCCCTATGAAAGTTTTTGTTGATTTTCAACCCTCGAGGAACATTGTATCTAACATATTGAAGTACTTTTTGCCAAAAAAATTGGATCTTAAATCCACAGAATGATACCCCAAAACTATTTCAAACCCTCGGTCCATAACCGGCTCTGCTGAGTCTTGGCGGCTAACAGAACCTATTTTTTAAAATGGCAAACAAGTCTAAATTGTTTCAAACATCTACCTTTAGTTCTAAACATGAAACTTATAGGGAACATGCTAAACTAGAACATACTAAAAAATGGGCTCATTTGGACTTCATCTCATACCCCAAAGCTGAGACCAACAGAAGCATATTTTTGATAAAAACCTTGAGAAAAGTGCTGAACTATTTTTTCTTGGGATGCCTTATTTACCATTTTGCTTTATGTTTTAGCTTTAGAGTTAAACATAAAAGTTGTAGGGAATATGTTAGTCTAAATTGTAACCAAAAATCATAATCCAATTCTCTGCCTAAGTACCTCAAGTTGATGCGGTACCTTAAAATTTAATGGTTTGGAAGAGAGTAATAAATGGTTAAGTTAAATATTTAAACAAGTGAAGGTTTGGGCAAGTGCGTAGTACCCCTTAAACATCAACAAAAAGTAACCATGGTCCCTAAAACCAAAGAAAACATTCAACGGTCCGAATCATTTTAGTTTCATCGGCTAAAGGGAGAGGATTCTGTGTTAACTGACGAGTCGTGCTTTGCTTGTTAGGCACGGAGATTGTAGAACCCGGGGGTCCTCCTTACCTTGCTGGGGGAGGCTCAGTTCATACGCATATTATACAAGGTGAGAGTGCTTAGCCATTATCTTGATCTTAAGTTATCTAAATGATGCATGAAAATGCTGTGAAGCGCATGTTTTGAACTATGTCCAGTTTTGATGATTGCATGAACCTATTGTTTTCAAATTCCATGATGTCTTTAATTCAAGTGTGCTATCTATGCTATTTTGAGCTAGCATGATATTATTATGAAAGTATGATTAATATTGTGTGATTTTTCCAAAGTGCCAGGTTACAAGGGTTTCCTGCCCTTTATATCCCGTTATGAGGGAGGTTACCCAACTATGGATTTTTCATTTGTCCCTTTAGGGGAGGTTTCCTGTTAAGCGGGAATTTTTGCCTTAAAAGCATTTGGGCTGAGTCTTAGGTTTTAGCACATACCACTCGTGCTTGGTGGAGAGTGGCCCTCATTCCATCACATTACTATTCACGCATTGTGAATTGAGTTACGGTACCGTTGGAACTCCCGGTCGTGAGGTTAACTACTTGGACATTGTTGGGATTTGAGTCTAGATCTGAGCAGTGGTCATGCATTTTAAATTTGTGTTGGTTGAGCCAGGAATATATTTTTACTTGAAATACTGAGAAGATTCTGTATAATTTGTGATGTTTTCATATTCATGCAAATGTATCAGTTTTTATATTTTCGTAGAAAATGTGATGAACTATTTATTAGAAAGAGTTTTCAATTATCCTTACCTAAGTAACTATCTTTTTTATTCATGATAATGCTAAGTGCGCTCTCCTGTAACCTTTGTGATTGTAGATACTTGGAACGGCTAATACTTGGTCCACCACATGCGTCGTCAAGTAGTTTTGGTTATGGTGTGGGAAATTATTTTGGCCAGTCTTTCTTTTGTTTAGTTTTAGTGTTAGAAAAGCTTCATGTATAAGATTTGAAGATTTTTGACCATTTAGAAGTAATGTATGCCTTGGGATGGTGAATCCCTAGTGACTCATGTTTACCTCTTTTGATATTAAGATATTTGTGGTTGTTTAAGTTTACTCCTTGCCTATCTCTTGGACTGTCGGTCTGCGGCGGGATCTCATCCCTTTGTGTAGGATTGGTGCCTTCCGAGAGCGGGGTGTTACATTTTGATATCAGAGCCCTAGGTTATTGGTTTTATAGACTTGTTAGAGTGTGGTATGTGGTGGACCGTAGGTTAAGTGTGTCGTCTCGCGGTCTGTTGAGAAGTATGGTTTAGACCTGGGGTTATCCTACCTTTGCCTTTGGGCATCTGACTGACTGGCTTTGAGGTCCGTTTAGAAAATGCATTCTGCAGACGCAGGGTTCTAATTGGAAGTCTAAGCAAGTTATCAGATTAGGGAGATAACCTGGGAGGGGTCTTGTGTTGCTGTCAATTTGCGAAGTCTAAGCAAGTTATCAGATTGGGGATATGACCCGGGAGGAGCCTAGTGTTGATGTTATCTTGTGAAAGGATTGGACAAATGGGGGTTATATTAACCTATTGTGTGTGTGTGTGTGTGTGTGTGTGTGTGTGTATCAAATGAGTTTTTATGATACGTGAGGATGGTGGGTATTGGTTGAAGATTTTGTGTAAAATTGGTAAATCGTGGATTGAAATTATATGAAAGGTTAACTTAGGGTGTTGAGCCCCTGTAATTCAATATATGAAATATAAGAATTTATGTGATAGTTTTACTTGGAATCAAAATGGCGTTGGGTTGGAGAGATGAACCAGGTTGATGGTTGGACTCGTATTGGTTGTTAAATGAAAATGATATAATTAAAGTACCATGTGACCGAATTGAATATTTAAATTTGGGCACAAGTTGTTACTCTGTGAAAAACCAAAAACTTGCGCTGTGAGACCCTGACCCTTATCTTTTAGGTTATTTATATATTTGATGTGTTTCCTTCTTTATATGAATAGCATCGATGCATGGTTTATGCTTTACGGTTGTAGAACAGTATGTATTAATGTGTTATACGCTTTTCAGGGTTTGGTAGAGGCTTGTTTGGACCTTAAAAACCTATTTTTTTCCTTAGAAACGTCAGAAAACACCCTGCCCAGTCGTTCGGTCAACTAAGGGGCTCGGTTCAGTTGACTGAACTGAGTTTTTTGGGCTCGGTCGACCGAACTCAGGGGTTCGGTCGACTGGACAGTGTAATTTTTGGTTTTCTATAATTGTGGCAGTGGCGGAGCTTTTGAGGAAAATCATTTCTTAACAGCTAAGAAACCCCTTTTCTCTGCCTTCTCTCTAGCTTTGAGGGCCCGGGGCTTGGTTTTGTGTTTGATCCTTCGTGGATCCTTGCTATTAGGGCCGAGGGCTTCGTATCTATCTGGACGGATTCTCGTTCTGACGCCATTCAGTTTTGAGACGTCGAGTTCTTGACCCTCCGAGGTAGGATTCTAGACCCTACTACTGTGTAAGGGTGATATATTTGATTATACGTGTTTTTACCGGGTAGAAAATATATCAAATGTGATTTTCATGTGTAAACCTTGGTTTTGGGTAAAAGTAGATTTTACGCCTTTTCTTGGTTGTATACGTGATTCGGGTACATGGTATCCGTAGTTTTCAAATGGAGGTTTGAAAACAAGGTATTTTGAGAAAATGGTAAAAAATGTCTTTTTGGAGGTTTGGAGCTAACCCGCGGGGTTGAGTCTCACCTTTCAAACGTTTTGTTGGAAATGATTTTAGATCTCCATTTTGATGGATTGGATTTCTTTTATACATGTGTTGTATAAACTGTTTTGTGAATTTTCGTAGCTGAGTTTCGGTGGATTTTTAAATGTTTCCATATATGTACCGTGATAGTGTATGGTTATGAGTTGGGCTTCTATTACTCCTTGTTGGAAGTCCAAAAACGTGCGCAGAGTGGGTTTGCTACGGTCCCTCGGGTTAATCCCCATAAGCGTGGTTTGGTTATGTTTCGTCCATCGGTCGTGGCAATCCGTAAAGAAACAAGTGTGTGGTTTGGGTGCTTTCCCATCGGTCATGAAAATTTGTAAAGAAGTCGGCTGCCTCCGTGAATGGCGTTGTTGTTGTAACTCCGTATAGAACTTGTCATTACCTAGCAGACCTTAAGTGGTTCAGGACTAGGGTAATGGGCAGGAGTCTATAGTTGTTACCTTTGTCTGTACGGCAGAGTCGGTAGATAGGATTTTATTTGCTTCTTTTCTCCTCGGCTGTGTGACCTGAGTGGAGCATACTATTTATTTACAGCTTTCTCTTAATTGTGGCATGATATCTGTTAGAATGATATGCCTAGTTTGAAGGGTGAAAAATATGGGGTTTTGTGAGATAAAACCTTTTAAGACTCGCGTTAGTCTGATGGAAAACCTTTTTGGCTCCTGTGGTTGAGCCTGTGTGTGTGCAATTACATAACTTGATTTACAGTTTTATTGTTTGTGTTCTATTGGGTTTTGGCTCATGATGTGGGATTTTGCTGTAAAATTTTTTCAAGTGAGCATGAGGAGTTGACCTAGTTGCAGAGGTGATGGAAGACTTGCTGTAGTTTCTCCTTTTGTTGTACATGTACTTTTACATGTGACGCCTACGATGGCTGGTTTTGTATGTCTTTGGGCGATATGCTTATTCATGTATGAGATGCATGTTTTCAGTTTATGAGAGTTGAACAGTGGTGATTTTTATCCAAATGATGTATATTTTTGAGTTGAGGGATTTTCAACTGCAAATCTTTTTTTTTTTCAAACTGTCTTTTGGGTGGGCTTTTGCGTGACCCTGATGTTAGGGCGTGACATGTGCAATGTAAGGCAGGCCCTTTCTTTGGGTTAATCCCCATAAATGCATACTCTTGGGCAGCCCACTCATCGATGTTTTTGAGAAAAATTAAAAATGTGTGCTCTCCGCATTGGGCTATAGAATGGGTATTTATCTATTGGGCCTCGCATAGCCCGATAGTGATAAATACGCCTGGGCCTATAGGCATCGTCCATGTTTGGTACTTAATTAAATCAATGAATAGAATTGGGTTGGTAAAACCATTTGACGTAATTTATGTATTTAAGGTCTAAGAAATCTTGATAATGGTTGTGGACTGGAAATGAAAAGTAATGAAATGAGAAGAAATGAAATGAATGGGGAGTCATGGTAACCGTGTTGAGTTAGGATAACAAAACTGAAAGATTAACTACAGCGTGTGTGGATTTCTTTGTCATAAGAAAATAAACCAGTTATGTGAATAAAGATTTGCTAAAACAGTGAACTTGGTTTTGGGCTTAAACTTATTGTGCATTCACATAATCATTCTCGCATATCATGCATACATTCATCGTTAGTCTTTTTCCTATAAGTCTCGGCTCATGTTATTTAACAACATTTCATGTGATAGCAAAAAAAAAGTGGTGGAGTAAGATGGATGGTCACGGGACCCCTTTTTGAGTAGATTCATAGAATTATTTATTCTTTGATAGCATCTTTTGAGAAATGAAAGTGTAAATGTAATTGTTATTTTGAGCACTTGGTTTAATGTTTTTGGGTTAAAATACCTGCGTTGTAAAGCCATATAGCCATATATTCATGATTCGTATGCATGTGAGGGCATTGAGCACGTCGATGGTTGAATTCCTTAGTTTTTGAATGATGTATCGTGATCTTGGAGTTTAATTTCGGGTTTTCGAGTTCAAAGGGAGTTGTTTCATTCTCAAATGTATGTTTTACTCCTTATGTTTACCTATTTCAAACTATGTTCCAAAGATGGGAAATAGAGGTGACTTTTCAACACTTTATCAAATTTTTAGACTTTTGGGTAGCGAGCTCTTGGGTACCTCATCGCTTGAGTGGTGAGGAGCCCGCTCGAGCAGACTCCACTGGATATTTTTTTTTATGAAACTTTGATTTTAAAATGGGGATTGTATAATGGCTTCGGGTATCCTTTGGGGTTTAAATGTGCTATTTTGGGGAGTTTCTTACAACGAAAAATTGGCTCTTTTTACCCTTATGTTTGAAAGAAAATCTGAAGTTTGACCCCCTTATCGAGCAGTTTCTGAAATAGGATTTTTATTATTACGGAATCGGAGCGTTACACTTTGGCTTGAAAGTTGGGCTTTCAAAACATGGGTTTTCTAGTTTAGACTCGGGTAGAGGATCGCTTGAACAGTCTGGGGTCCACTCGAGTGGTAGTGAGTCCAAAATTTTGTTCTCTTTAATTAAAATATCTTTTATCCGAGCTCCATTCTGGAACCCCTCTTTATAAAATTAAAGCATCAGGAGCTTCTTTTCAACATTTAACCTCTTTTTCGAAATTTGTTTGGATTTAATGGTTTCATTTGGAATTATGAATGTAAAAAGGTTTTATTACATGCTTTCCTTGTAAGCCGATGTACTCTTATGGGTTTTTGAGTATGGATCTTGTGCTTCGGGTTTGAGGGCCTGATAGATATGTATCAGAGTTCTCGGTTCGAATACTTGTGAGCTGTGGGGAGTGGTCGCATCACCGTAGGTTAATTGAAGCGATGTTTGATAAGTATGTATTGTTATGAATGTATTAGCATGTTGTAGTCTCGGTAATATGACACAATGCGATGTTTGTGTATTATGTATTATATTTGGGCATGGAGGTTGAACCAATAAATAATGTGTCTTTCCCTTGGGCATCTAGTCAACTAATTTGGAATTCGAATGAGAAACACATTTGGCCGACGTTATTTCTTATCAGAAATCTGAATGAGTTGTCTAGATTGACGTTTCATTCCGTTAGGGCTCCTTGTTATGTGAGATGTGGCAATATGATTCCTAGGTTATTAAGAGATGATATAACTAAGTGTGATTTGCGTTAATCCCTTTTTTTAATTCTTTATTATAGAGTGATGCTTCTGAGAAGAGGTCGCGGTCGTGGTCGCGATAGGGGCCGCAGGTTTGCTAAGGTTCCTGAGGTTGGGGAGGCAGATGCCCCGCAAGAACAAGTTGGGGGGGTTGAATTTTGTGAGTTTAGTGTGGTCCCAAGAGGGGGGTGAATTAAGTATTTAAAATTTCTTACAAACTTTTAGGATTAAAGCATGCAATAGATGTTCACTTAATTTTATTCACAATCTTATTCAATAGGTAAGCAAGACATATATTATTCAAAAATAAAGAGTTTAGAGATAGAGAAAATGAAACCAAGATTTTACAAGGTTCGGCGAACCAGCCTACGTCCTTGCCTTAATCACACTGTTTTGAGGATTTCACTAATTCTTCCTTAAGGCGAAGATGCCTCTCTTCTTCACTAGGCGGAGAAGCCTTTACACGAAGAGCACCCTAGCTCTTCAAATCTAAGAGAATTCCCTTATTTGAACAAGGCTAAAACCTTAGCCTAAAAAACAATTGAAATAGAAATAGAGGTGTACAAGAACAAGCTCATTCAATAAGTAAACAAGTACAAGTGATTGCACAATAATTCACTCTCAAGAATATATCAAATGAAGCTCAATGAGAATTTCTAAGGATTTCTCTCAAGATATGAATAAAATTTTGAAATATGAAAGCACAACTTTGCGTAATAAGAGAGTATAAGATTGGAGAATAGTTGGATGCTTTTAACAGAAGTAAAAGGCTATATTTATAAGCAAAAAAAATGAGACTAACCGTTGTAATATTTATGAAAAATTTCAACTAGCCGTTATTCTGCAGAATTTGAATTTTAAACCTGTTCAGTCGTTTGACTTTGGCCATTCAGTCGGCTGAGTTGCTGAATGAACTGACTCCAAAATTCTAGTATACTTTTAGTCGACTGAAAGGGCTTCTTTAGTCGACTAGACCTCATTCGCTCACAATTATGAAACTCCAATGTACATTTAGTCGGTTAAACTTGGAACTTCAGTCGACTGAACCTCCTTTGGTTCAAGTCTTAAATTTCCAGTAAGTATTCAGCCGCCTGGAACATATTCTTTAGTTGACTGGATTGCTATAAAACATGTTTTTCTCAATTTAGGTTCTTAAATTTTCATTTTTATTTTGAGAAAATTATTTTCATGAGTATTGAGAATCCTATGGTCTATCTAAGGTCTTCTATGAGCTTCAAGAGATATAAACAAGATTGTGAACTTACATTGCTCCTAAATTGCAAAACATTTGAAAATTTAAACTAAGTCTTCAATTTCTCTTTCTTTGCTCCAAGACTTGTAGCCAAAGTTTTTGACTTGAATTGCTTCATGGCTTCCAATTTGTATCTATAATTGTGCTAAACATTAATTTTCTATAAACAATCACAAATCGCACAATTAGATACTTTGGTTTATTATCATCAAAACGATCGATGAAACCTTGTTAAGCCAACAATCTTCCCATTTTTTACGATAACAAACAAGGAGCAAAATAATGTGGAAAAGCTATACAAGGCTCCCCCTCACAATAAGCATGTATAAGAATTGAATAACTTCTCCTCACAATATGCATACAAAATTTGAATAATTGCATCATTTAAGTTCAAAAAGCTTATTTTACCATGAAATAACAATATATCACCAATTGAAGACTTAACATTCTTTAAGCTCATTTTCAATATAACTTTAAACAATGTAAGCACATAAGTTCTCAAAACATATTGCAATTTCTCATGATATAATTCAAACATCAACCAAAGATATTCATGTAAGAACATAAGAGCATAAAAGAGTAAAACATCATAACAAAAAGAATATGCATATATCCAAATTTTAAGTTTTAAGTACCAAAAAGTCATAGAAGATATGCATATCAATTACCACTAAGTTTCAAACATAAAGTAGTTCAAGATATTTTGATTCAACATTCAACACTCTTCTCCCCCTTTGGGCATCATAAAAAAGAAATGGAACCGGATGTGTCATCTTCATTTTTTATTTCGTCATCACCTCCATTACTTCCACCACCATTGTCATCATCGTTATCATCACCATCATCGGAAGAGTCTTCATAAGGAGGAATTTCTAAAGCATCTTCGATGCGAGTAAAGCGGTTGTTGACCTTGGTGAATTCTGCCGTTATTTCTTTGGTAAAAGATTTGACTAACTTCATAATTAGAAAAGACTTGGTTGATTGGCCAAGAGGAGGATCAATATTGGGAGCCACTTGAGGAGGAGGAGCGGCTTGATCATAAGCTCTTACTTGTTGTCCAAATCTAGGACGCCAACCCCCATTTTGTAAAAAGCATCCCATGAGTTTGAGAGATTTTTCATTAAAGAAGTCAGTTGATGTTGGTAGAACAAAATTAGATGGAGATGGGGAAAAATCGAAGGACTCAAAGAGAGAAGCAAGATAAGCACGATAAGGGAGAGTGTATCGTTTGGTGCTTTCTTTGGCAAGCATCCATGTACAAATGAGAGATGGAAGATCAAGATGCTTATCGGTATAGATACACCACATAATGAAGTAATCAAGATAAGATATGTGAGTTCTTGAACCACTCCATGGTAGAATATTATATGTGATAATGAGATGGATGATTTTAACCTCAAGTTTTAGTTGAGAATATTTAGGGGTGAGAGCAAAGTTTACTCCTTCACTCTTAACCATGGGTAAGAATTCTTGAGGAGTAAATCCACGTTCGAAAATTCAATTGGATGATGCTTTAGGACAAATGAAATCGCCTCTACCAAGATCGAAAAGATTAGAAATTTCTTTGCTGGTAAAACGATATGGTTTTCCAAGTAAGTAAGTTGAAATACGAGTGTAAGGATCGTTAAGGTTAGATTTGTTCTCTTTTACGAGATTGACATAAAACAAGCAAATATTTTGAGTAAACTTACCCATAGGTTGGTAAAATAAATAGACACCCCAACCGATTTTTGAAAAGAGACGACAAACATTAGAAAAATAGATGTCCACAAAATGCATATCCAAAAACTTACTAAAGATTGGTTCTAGAGATTCTTAGCCTTACCCATAGAGAATAAATTCTCATCCATTTTCGAAGTTTCTGAACAAGCGATACCCTTACGCTTTCCACTTTTAGATCTAGGAGTTATGATGGAATCAAGTATTTAGAAGGAGGAATTGAAGATGGAGAGGATGGGAATGATGAACAAACTGAGTGGGAGGAGTTTTGGAGGAGTAGGGTTCGGTTTTAGTGAGAAGATATAGGAAATCAAGTGGAATGTTTATAAGGGAGAGCCGACTAAAAAGCCAAATCAGTCGGCTTTAGGGTTTTAAAAACCCGACGGTTCAATTGACTAAAGTTAAGGATTCAGTCAATTGAGTTATTCGAAGCAAGTCTAAGTAATTTCTCAGTAATTTTTCAGTCGACTGAGAGAGTGTTGGAGGCAAACTGCCAAGATCATTGATTTTGTAAACAATTTTTTGAAAAAATAAAACTGGACTGGGAATCACCAAAACAGGCTCTGGATAAAAACTTTGATGTCAAACGATCAAAAATAAAACCCGTGCCACCACAGTTAATTCAGATGAATATCTTTTTGGTCGTTTCTCTAACTACGAATTTTATTCCCAAGTTGAAGCTTCGGTCAGACCTTTTACTGTATTCCGTGATGCAATTCCCAAACGTAGTGTGGGCTACGATCATTTGAGAACTGATACCGGCAGAACCTGATCAACCTTAGTCTTGATAGACAAGTTATGAATTTGATTCAGCCTACCTGCATATTTATAGGGTTACAACAGGGACCTGTAAAGTAATTATGACATAGACTTCTAGTGTAACCCAGATACGTATCCAGCAGTTTTTGAAATTATGCAAACCTCTCATCGATATCTGTAATTATAAAAATCTTGAGGCAATTTTTACAATTTTTATAAAACACTAAATTACAGTTCACACCTCTAAAAAACTATAACTGTACTCTAAGCTATAATCTCAAGACCATCTTGCATTGAGCTCCTATTATTAAATACTTAAATCATCTCCCCACATTAAGATTCCCAATACCGGCCAATTAAATTTAATCATTAATAATTTAATTTAATCGGCATCTTTAAAAATTTTTAAACCATTTCGTTTAACTTATTTGACCGCTGGATAATTAAATCCACATGTAGAGTTTGGCCCAGTCAAAACTTATAAACTTTCTTAAGGGGTATCGTCAATCCTGATTAATCGAGACGTGAATTTCGTCAATAATTAATATTCACCATATAATTAATACCGCTTTCCAACTCACCAGGAATATAGACCATATAAGATCGCATCCTCTAATAGATCAAAACAACGAGTATTAAATATACGTAAATAATTAATTATTTCAAGATTAAGAGTATAAGGACTCTCATAATAACCTAGGATGTGAATTAATTTATATAGTCGGTATAAAATTAATTATCCTAATATGTTCTGTTCAATACATACAAAGTGTACTAGGAGAGAGTGTTGGAACAATAGACGATGCAATTATCTATTTTCCGTAACTAAGACTGAGTTACTAAAACTCTATACTACAGTCGTACCAATAGTATATCCATTTCTATCTAAACTGTGAATAAATACTTATACTCTGCAAGAACCTATAATTTGGTCTTCTCTGTGTAAATAATACTTTACACACCAAATTAAATACTATACAGAATAAAGAAATCCATGCATAACATTAAAGAAATGATATTGTATACATTGCTTATTAAGATTCTCATAAAATAAAAAATTAATTTTATTAAAATAAAATTAAATATTAAAATCAAAATAAAATCCATGGTTTTCAGTATACAACCCTAACAGAGGTTAGGTTCAGTCGACTGACTTGTTAATTTTTTAAAAAATTAAAATTTCAATAGCCACTCAGTCGACTGGACTGGGATCTTATTGTTAGGGTTAGTATACTGAAAATTATATTTTTAATATTTTATTTTATTTTAATAAAATTAATTTTTTATTTTATGAGAATCTTTATAAACAATGTATGTGTATAATTTCTTTAATGTTATACATGGATGTTCGATATTTTGTATAGTATTTATCTGGTGTGTAAAGTACGACTTGCACACAGAAGATCAGATTTTAGGGTCTTACAGAATATAAGTTTTATGTTCACAGTTTAGATGGAAATAGACATACCATCAGTACGACTGTGGTACAGAGTTTTAGTAGGCCTATCTTAATTATAGAGAACAGATAATAGCGTCATCTATTATTCTAACTCTCTGTGTCAGTATACTTTGCATATATTGAACATGGTATTTGGGATAATTAATTTTATACTGATTATATAAATTAATTCGCACCCTAAGGTTATTATGAATAGTGCCTATTCTCTTATTCCTGAAGAAATTATTGATTTGCGTATATTTAATATTTATTGTTTTGATTTATTAGAGGGTGTAATCTTATATGCGTCTATATTTTTGGTGAGTTAGATGGTGGTATTATTTATATAGTGAATATTAATTATTTACAAAATTCACATCTTAAAAGATTGAGATTGACAATACCCACTTAAGGAAACTTATAAGTTATGACCAGGCCAAATCCTACATATGGATTTGATTATCCGGTGGTCAAATAAGTTATGCGAAATGGCTTAAAAAATATCAAGATGCCAATTAAATTAAATTGTCATGAATTAAATTTAATTAGCGGGTATCGAAAATCTTAACGTGAGAAGAAATAGTAAGTATTTAATAATATGAGTTCTATGCAATTTGGTCTTGAGATTACGGGTCAAAATGAAATTATAGTTCTTTAGTGGTGTGAACTGTAATTTAGTATTTTATGAAAATTACAGAAATCACTGCTGGTTTTTCATAATTGCAGATACTACTATGAGGTTTGCTTAATTGCAGAAACTGTTGATACGTGTCTGTATTCCACTGAAAGTCTCACTCATAATTACTTACCAGATCCCTACTGTAGCCTTATAAATACGTGGATAGGCTTAACCAATTTTATAACTTTTCTTTAAAACTAAAGTTGTCCAGGTTCTATCGATACGAGTTCTTAAAGGATTATAACCCAAACTATATTCGGGAATCGCATAAGAGAATACAGTAGAAAATCTGAAAAGAGTTTCAACTCAGATTCAAATCAGTTGAAGATTCGAGTGGTTTGCACGGGTTTTATTTTGATCGTTCATCATCAAAAGTTTTTATCCGGAGCCCATTTTGGCATTTTTTCATCCAGTTAATTTTTTTCAAATAATCGTTTCTAAAAATAAAGATCTTGACAGTTTTGCCTCCAATAATTAGTATCATAACCATTTTATTTTTTGTTTGTGGTTATTGGGGTCAAGTAGGTTTAGAACTGCTGCTAACTTTATTTTGTAGTCGTTTTAATCTCGATTTTATTATTGTTATTTTTTATTCATGTTTGATTGAATAGAGTGAATGGTAATTATTTTTTTTATCACGGAGATTGACCGTGGTAGATCAAATGTGAGCTTTCATGACATAAGATCGATGTAATAGTTAGTTTTTATTTTAAAAATATCTGTTTAGATTATTTAAGAACATGTTGAACATATCCAAGAACACGAAGAATGGAGGTGGCACCAGCGGTGGTTTGAGTTTTTACGGGCCATGGATCGCGGTAAATTTTTAATAGTTTTAAACCATTTTTTCTAGTAAATTTTTTTTACAGTATTTATGAATAAAAAATAGCATAAAATTACATCAAAAATAGCGAGAAAAAATCACCAAAGCCGCCCGGTTCTGGCGGTGATTTTTATGATTTTTTGGGATATTTTTAAGACTATTTTTTGGGAAATTTTTAAACATAAAATAAAAGTAAAACATACCTCAAAATACTACCATAAACTTAAAAAAAAAAAATTAGACCAAAATCACAACCCAAACAGGCGACAAACAGGCCAGCGACGGTGGTGCTCGGCAGCATGGTTCGATTCTATTTTTGGGGCTGTTTTGGTACTATTTTTGAGAAATTTTTTGAAGTATCGTGTAGCTAGATGTTCAAGTTATTTTTTCACAAAAAATCAGCACTAACGAAACACAAGAAAAGGCCCAAACATGGCAGCAGCAGCGATAGTGGTTTTAGGGTGGTTTTTTTTACCTTTTCTTGGGTAATTTTTCGGAATGTTTTTTGATAGAAAAAAATCTCCCGAGGCTATTTTGTGTTGATTTTCTGTACGGGACTGATTTGATATGTATTGATATATCAGATAGTATTAGGAAAATCTGACGCAATCAGGACACATAAATCGGAGATAAAAGAGGATTATTACAGCTTATCATCTTCGAAAGACTGAAATGTTTTAGCGTTTCACTTGAATCGTAAAAGTGAGATATATGTATCGTATTTATATATATATGAACTGCGTGGAAGATTACATATGTATTTTATTTATCCTGTTAATTTAATTAATTCAAAATTTTGATTTTAAATATTTTGTAATAGAAAATAAAATTAAGTTTTTTTAATTAATTAATTTTAATTAAATAAATTTTTTTAGATATTTTATTTTTTACAAAATATTACGTTTAAGATTTTTTTAAAATTGAATTTATTAGAAAAACGTGAGAATTAATTCTGGATTTTGAATTAATTAAATGAAAAAATATTTAATCAAAATAAATTATTATTTTTTAAAAAATGCGGGGCAAAAAATAAAATAAATAAATGCATTTAATCACTACTTTAACTGAAAAATTGAAGAAAAAAATTGTGTATTTATTAAATATTATTTGTTATGCATTTAAATACAAAAAAAGATGGTTTGACGAATCAGAATATTTGGAATGGTATACACGGAAAGATATTTGATTTTTTCAGATCGTGTGGCTTTTAAAATTAATAAATTTATTTTAATTAAATAAATTTTTATAACCCTCAAAAATATTTTAAAAATCTAA
>JAOTRH010070610.1:0-17897 GCA_034768845.1 Heliamphora exappendiculata | reverse complement strand
TAATCTTTGATATATGGAGAGATATATCAAAAGGAGGTTTTATATAAAACCCTAACCCTAATCTCCCCACCATAGCCGCCGCCCCCTCTCACTTTTTGGCAATTAATTTTGCATTCTTAGAGAGAAGTGTGTGAGAAGAAACCAGTAGAGGGAGAACTTTTCGATCGGAATCGGTGCCCACACACCGTGATCGTCATAGTGCGTCCGGAACATACGTAGAATGATTGCAAGGTCGTCTTCGATGTATTCGGAATTTCTTGAAACATTTTGACAAGTTTCATAAAGGTATCATACTATTAAGATTAATATAGTTCTTAGTTTTCATAAAAAATGCATACGTCTTTTTTTACGGCCACGGCATCGGTTCAAAAAAAATTTTCCGCTCGAGCACTCATCTGGCAGAGAGTTGGGTGCTCGAGCACCCAACGTCCGCTCGAGCGGACTGACTGCGCAAGACCAACTTCTTCTTATTATATCTCCCTCATCCGGACTCTGAATAAGGTCATTTGTGTACTCAAATCGAAGCACCCGCAGTCCTCTTTCAAACAAGACTACTCTCACAAGAAAATTCTTTTTGTAGAAAAAGTTATGATTAAAATAGCGAGGGTATATCAAATTTTTTAACCATTTTCACCCGATTTTGGCCAAATGCTTTGAAAAAGTATATTTTCATCCATATTGAGCCTTTTCATCGAATTTCCTATCCCTTGGGCTATGAATATACCTACTGTACTACACTTGGATTGGGATGTAAATATCGTGCCATTTGGTTGTGTTTGCGATAAAGATGAGTTTTCGACATATTACTAAGGTTTTTAGAACGAGTATGATTACGGGTAGTCATGGGCTATGTCATGATATGGTTGTCATTAAGATTTTGAAACTTTAGAAAGGAAACATGGATCTTAACTTGTATATACATGTTTATGCATATGATAGGTGCATTCCGTTTGTTTCAAATGACATAGTCATGTGTGAGTTAATTACGCGTTGGTATTTCATGAAGTTGATAAATGGAATGTGATTATGAGAAATTATATGTTGAAATTTATGATGGCATTTGAATTGAAAGAAAGGATGGAATGTTAAAACAAGACTTGATTGGAAATAAAATCGAAACTTGAAATGTAAAAATTGAAAAGAGGTACTATAAGAAAATATTTGGGGAGAGGAACTAGTTGTGGGTTGGACTCCAGAATTTTTTTCAAAAATTATCAAATAATGAACCGTATAGATTAATGTGGATTAATTTGGCTTGGCAAGTCCGCGGTGAAAGACTAGAAAACTTGCGCAAGATGGGGACCACATGCCCGCAGGTTAGCCCCCGAAATATAGTGTTGTATCGCGGGGAGTTATAGAGCTATCTATTACCCAATGGCTTCGCGTCATCTATTGGGATAATAGGGAGGGGTTTCTATAAGCTGCACCCAATATTGGTTCATTAACTGTGATAAATTAATTGTGATATGATTTTTGTGATAAGCCGGATAATGAAACTGAGATGCAATTTTTTTTGTGGAAAATGAATAATGGAATGACATATAAATAATATGGAAGGACAAATATGAAGAAATCAGCGTGTGTGCGTGTGTGCATGTAAAAAAATAATGAATTGGTGAAAATTTATATTTTACTTCGGTTCCACCCATTACACCTCACAAATCATGCATTACATCTGAGTTAATCTTTATCTTACGAGCTTCAGCTCATGTATATATGTCCAACACATTTTAGGTTCCGAAAAGTGGGGAGACACCAAAGCTATGGAAGCTTTAGGGAAGGGCCAGTAGATGGAGCTATAATGTGATTTGTTATCTTTTGTTCTTATTATACATTAAACAAGAATGTGATGTAATGAAAAAGGATAACTAATGTTGTGTGTTAGTCTAAACATTGTGGTAAACAAGGAAATGTAATTCTGAAACTTGGTTCGTTCAGTTAAATCTGTTGAATGATATATACAATATTTTCTTAGTTCTTGGGCATTACTTTTGGATATGATTTATATATAATGAGTTTTGGGGGTTGCTTTACGGACCCCGGGTTCGGGTCGTGACACAACTACCCTTAGCTCCAAGCATGAAACTTGTAGGGGACGTGTTGAACTAGAACATACTAAAAAGTTGGCTCATTTGGACTTGATCTGATACCCCAAAAACCAAGACCAACAGAAGCATATTTTTGAAAAATCTTGAGAAAAGTGTTGAACCATTTTTTCTTAAAATGTTTTGTTTACCCTTTTGCCTTAGGTTTTGGCCTTGGTGTAAAACATGAAAGTTATAGAAAATATTTTTATCTAAATGGTGTTTAAAAATCATATCCTGATTCCAAGTTTGGACAACCCAAAACCTTGTTGGATCTTTTAATTTAATACTTGATTTTGGCCTTAAAGTTGCTAAGTGTATGTTTGAGTACCATTTACTATAAGACCCGAGTTTTTATATGATAATTGATTTAAATTTGTTGATTAGTATTTTTAAGTAAATGAATAATGATTTAGAACTCATGCTATCATGTTTGAATCATATATCTTGAGAATTGTAACTTGTGCTTCACATACTTGTACCCTATGCCTTGCGAGTTGTACCATAAACCTTGCCATGCTAGTTGATGAGATGCTATAAATTGTTGCATTTGAGATCGATGGTATACATTATGAGTATTGTCACTTGCATCCTGGCATGTTGGAGTCCATCCGGACAAACCGTTGTAGGGATTGGCTGTATTGAGATCGTTGTTCTTGATTCTAAGTCTAGGGCGTCCCTGGTTTCTATTTTCAAAAATGTTTTGGTGTACACATCCTGGGTGCGTCCCCGGTGTTTGAGATGATTTTGGCATACACACCCTGGGTGTGTCCTCGGTGTTTGAAATGGTTTATGGAGATTGTTAGGCACCATGGGTTCATCGCTTGCACTTTGGTTTTGATGTCTCTTCGATTCCGTCGCAACTTGAGTTATGATACGGGAAAATTAGGTAATTTTGGTGAGAGCCTAATTCGGCAAACCTAACCCCACTACGGTGGTAACTTCGGAGAAGAGCCCAATTATGGCGGACCTAAACCCCATTGCCACGATGTTTTGAAGGATAATTTCGGAGAGAGCCTAATTTGGCGGACCTAATCCCACTGCGGAGGTAACTTTAGAAAAGAGGCCAATTATGGCGGTCTAGTACTTTGTATAATGTGAAATGTCTCTTAAATTTTCCTGATTATCTATTAGACTTTGGTTTGATGCCAAACGAGCATTCTTGTTCTTAAGGTGGGTTTTGTGCGCATATAATTTAACCAGATGATTTGGAATAAGAATGTAACTGGCTACCCCACCCCGTTGCCATTGAGTAAAACGGCTGAGGCATGTAGCCAAGGCGAGCGTTTACCTTTCCCAACGAGGCAAGGATAGGTTTGGTGATCAATTACCCTTGAAAGTCTTCTATGGTGATATTCGGTGTGGAATTCCTATTAAAATCTAGGTGCATATTGGGTTGGGCATCCGCATTACATACACGGTATCTCATATGCACATGTTTATTGACTTATTTGCTATCCTATTATAAATTTGTCAGTCTCCTTTACTATACACTGTACTGTGTGTTAAATGGTATGCGTTGTGGTGATTTTGTGCTATGAGATTAGTTAGAAGGTTAGTGTTTTATTTTTGGACCTTGGCTCATGGCATTCGTGCCACAGGTGAGAAGGAGCTCTTGGAAGAAGTAGAGAAGAAGAGTTTGAAGAACAGGGTGAGTTCCAAGAGTACGTGGATTCCGCTGATGCATTCTGAGGAGTCGAGACCTCTGCTTTTGTTCTAGTATTCAGTTCTCTCGTGCTTAGTATAATTTTTAAAATTTCTTGGTAAAACTGTAATAGTTAAGTACTTTGAATGGTTTAGAACTCCTTGATGATGTAATAACTAACGTATGTAAATATGAATGAATGGCTAGAATATCCCTTTATTTATATTTATGTATGTCCCGACGTGTTTGAAGGACGGGGCGCCACAATGGGTATCAGAGCCTAGGTTTAATGATCCTTTAGGCTTTGAGTTTTGGGAAACCATGCATTCTGTCGCATAGAAGCTCTATAGGATGTGTTGTATTACTAATAATTATCATCTATATATTATAAGAAATAAAATCTTCTACACCTGAGTCTTATAGCAAGTTGTGTTAGGACGTTACCGGGATCGAAAGCAGTAGAGAATCTGCATGCGAAGGATGGGTACGACCATCGAGATCAAAGATTAGAGATTCATACAATGAGTTCTCTTATTTTAAGGGGGGTGGACAGGAGTACACACTAGGAGAAGTTTTAGATATCACCTCGAGAGACACCGTTAGAACCTCGCGACTTCATCCTTATAAGTCCTTTTCCCATTTACCCCAAGCCCTTGTGTCAACTTTTGAAAGTTCTTTTGTATGTCTTTTCTTCTTATATTATCAGTCCTCAATGGTACCATCAAGTTTCGTTTGTTGATAACCCTCATGCAGCTAAAGTCTTATTGACGACCCTAGTAGAAATTTAACTCTAGAAAATACTCTTGTCCTCATGTTTTCATACCTTGATAATGACCGGTATTCGCATATTGGTTCTCCTCCGATTCAAGTCATCATCCTTGAGCAAACTCTTCTCTTGAAGAACTCGATATCAATTCTTTGTTAATTACCTGTTCCAAACATTCAACATTGATAAAATCTTTTGCCATCGTTCATTACTCTCAACTCTAAAACAACAGTCTATTGTAGTGATTTTGTGAATTCTTTGTACACTATTAAAATCTTTACTTGGGGAGTCGACTTGGATGCTTGGATTGAAATACGTTAGGCCGACGTAACTTCAGAAAAAATATCTAGTATGGTTATCCATTGTTTAAACATATCTTTTGTCAAGACCTGATGTCGCATAGATTGGTCCCGGGAACATCCCCTTTGTAATCTTCATCAGTTGTTCAACTCTTATGCCCAATGCATCTGAGCCTCAATCGACCTCTCAATCTGGGTCAACAATGATTTCCTTAGCCTTGACCCCTTGCCCTAATCCAACCTATCTTTGAACCACCTGAGTTCTACCGTAAGATGTTCTAACCCTGCGCATGTTTTTGACTATCGACCTTCAAAACCTTGCCCCATAGATCTATGAGCATCAATGATCGTCAATAACAACTAACTATATTTTCAAAGGTCCCGAAAAATAAGACTATACCATTAGCAATCTAAAGTTAGAAATGACAGTTTCACACCAAAGAATTTGCGACACCACCATATGGCATAATTTAAACTTTCCCAGACTAGTTCATAGCTGAGCCACCCATCTGATAAACCGAGAAGTAAAAGATTCATTCCGGTAGTAAGAAAGTGAAAAACGAGAAATAATCTCAAACTCATGATAACCTCAGTACGGTAGCAAAGTAAGTACTTTTATTATATACATCGATAATCACGCTGGCCTTCCCAGCAAAATGTTAGAGTCTCGGTGTTTGCCATCACTATCAAAGAACAAAGAATCTTGATCACAACAATAAACGTTTGGAGCCTGATGAAGAATTAACCACCAAGTCACATGGGTCACACGACTAGGTATTTACCACAACCATACCTTTTATCATGTTCATTTTACCCTAAAATGACCAACCGCCTGAGAAAACGATTCAGTTATTGGAAGAGACATTCAAACCCAATGTTCTAGCACGTCAAGAACAAACGATAGAGGCCAAAAGAAATGGAACAACCTTTGAAAAGACTAGAGAGAAAATGAAAGCATATGATTACAGACTTCGTCATCAAGATTATGAAGATCGCCTCAAAGACCAGTAACTCTTTAGTTAAGAAATTCAAGGATTTGGGTGCCAAGGAGTTTATGGAAATAGTGAGTTCCATTGACACTGAAGATTGTTTGAGGGGTGAAGTGCACATTTTAGACAGATTGAGTTATTCACTTGGTAGATTCTTAAAGTATCAGTTTGTATTCGTTTGGCGTCTAGACTGTGTAACTCTTATGGAGTGGTATTCGATTTTCGTTGTGGTATCGATGTGAGTGGCAAGGAAGTTTCTTTGGAAAACCTTTTGTAATGTGACCGATTAGAGCAAGTTTGTTTAGATTGGTGAGTTGATGTTGCTTATATAGAGAAGGAATTTTCTCATAGGAATTTGTGAACTGTATGTATGAGAAGTTAGAGGGTGACATAATTTTCTTATTTTTGGTGGAGTTGTGTAGCAGCTTAGTGTGAGTACGTGGGAGGAATAAGTGTTTGGATGAGAAGGGTGGAAGCGTAAGTGAGATTATATAAATTTATGGGTATGGTTTTTATATGTAGCCTTGAGTGAATTGAGTATCTTGGTAGAATGTGGGTAAGATAAAATAATTAAAGTGCGAAAGTGGTTCTTGGTTCGATTGTGTGGTAGAAAATGTGTGAAGGAATTGAGTGATGATGGTAAAAGATTTAGAATCAGGAGTTAGTACTGTTTAGTTAAAGGATTGTAGGGGGAATGGTACGTACGTGAAGGAAATATGTGACGAGGTTGTGACTGGATTCATATGGGTAAGCATATACCTGGGGAACATTTAGTTTGTGTGGTATATTTAGCCCTAGTGACTCATTAGGTTCAAGTGGCAGTATTAGTCTTGATGGTCGTAAGGCTAGAGTAGTCCAACACAAAGTGGTGATTTGATATCAAGTTAATAGTCATTAGTCGATTGGGAAGTAGTCTTCAATGTATGTTTGAATATGGCAATGAGCTGGTTTTCGGTGGAGTGACAGTCTTTCCTGACAGAAGTGAAGAATGTTTGAAATTAATTTTGGTGGTGAGCAAGTTTAGAGACATAAGATCGCTTGTGGAAGTTGTACTCGATGTAAATTGTGTTTTGGAGCCAACGTGTTCTCATTGATAGACTGGGGTCATGACAAAAAAAAAATTAAAAGTGCGGAAGTCAGATATACCCAAGACTGCCTTTAAGACTCGTTACGAGCGTGATGAATTTGTGGTGATGCCTTTGGGGTTAACGAAAGTACCTGCTGTGTTTATGGGCCTGATGGATTGGGTGTTCAGAAGCTTTCGAGAAAAAATTGTAATTGTGTTGATAAACGATATTCGGTTATATTCTCAGAGTGAAGACGAACATAGAAATACGAACTTTTTGGGGCTAGTTGATTATGTGACATGGTCCTTGAAGATTTGGTAGTAATTAGTTTAAGATGTTAGTAGGACAAAATAACATTTACTCTAAGTGCTAAACATATGGACCCAGCCTTATCCACACCCTCAATAAAAAACAACTCAAGTAAATAAAAACACAATTTTGGAGAACGAGAATGCACAATGCTAGTAAATCATCCTTAACTTTCTATACGATGAACTACGGGGTAACTTTTTGGGGACGAAATTTGTTTAAGGGGGATAGTTTGTAATGACCCTACTCGGACCCTAGTATTAGTGATGGATAGTCCACAAGGCTATAGAGTACGAACGAGATTCAAAACCCTAACTCGAATCGAAAACCCTAAGTTCGGCTCAGAAACCCCAAACAGGTCCAAAACTCAGGCAACAAAATTTTAACACCCAGAGAATCCCCCAACACTATCAATAAAGTAAATATCATGAAATAATAAGTTAAAAATAAAAAATTCTCATAAATAGGGTAAAATGATCATTTTGCCCATAGTACAGCAAAAAGTCTAAAAAATTCAAATTTTGACAGATGGATATCGTAAATCAAGGATTTAAGTATAATTAAGTAGCAAAGGACAAAATAACATTAAAAATAACAAAAATACCCCTTAGTGGCTGACCACCTTGGGAGGAGTGCCAAAAGTGACTTTTTGCTTTCTTTTTAGCTTAAAATGAAGAGAAATATATTAAATTAAACTTTATGATGATCCAATACTTGTTGAACAAGTAATATATACAATAATATAGTGTTATAGGTCAACAAAAGTAAACAAATCATTATTAAAATTCATACACAATAAATTACGTTAAAAAGTCATATATTGCCAAAATAGTTTAATTTGACTTAAAAGACTACATCTATTTAATCAATTTCTATAGAAATTATGATAATACATGAAAATACTATATTTATCATAAACATACTAAAATAAAAGGTCTCGATAGGAAAAGACACCAAAAAGATACATCAAATTAACTTTTAATGCATTTTTTTGCACAAAAGAGCACGTAAACCAATGCAAAACCCCTTTTGATGTGGGGTCAGGTTCTTGTCCCCCCCGCCCAAATAGCCTCCTGGCTATATTTCTCTTTTCCATATCTGATGTATATGCCTCAAAACTTGCACCATATCAATTCATATAAAATCAACCCATGTGAAGTTTAAGGTAAAAAAGGGAAGAAAGTACTTAAAATTAATTTTTGTGTTCTCTAGCCTTCTTCTATATAAACCAAGCCAAACACCCTCCATCTCCCCTTCATATTTCGTCCACATAGAGAGAGAAAACCTGATTTGTGTATTCTTGAAGTGTTATACAAGTTTGAGGGAGGAAAAGAAGGAGAAGAGGTATAAGGATCCAATGAGAAGCAAGAGGTGTTTTCCTAAAGTTAAGTCCTTTCAAACCACCATCCCTTGAACCCTCAAACAAGTAAGTAAAACATCTAAACCTTATGTTTAATATCCCTTTGGGGCTGTTATGTTTATGGGTGATATGAGATGTTGTTGTATGTTGTTATTGTGGCATCCCATTCCCTGGGCATGTCGGGACATATGTAACTATAAATAAAGGATATATTCTAGTCGAACATTCATAGATACATAAGATAGTTATTACATCATTAACGGTTCAGAGTTTGTTCGAAATACTTAATAATTACAGTTATCCAGAAAATTTCAACAAAAGTTACAATACAAAAGATCCAAAAAGTAGACATCCTACATCTTCAAGCTGCGTCGTTGGGATTAATCAGGTTTTGCCATTCTCCCCCTTCTTCGTAGTCTCCTTCCTCAAAAGGTCCTTCTTCTTTACCTATGGCACGAATGCCATGAGCCGGAGCCTAGAAGCAAATTTCCTAAACCGTCTAACAAACTCACAACAAGATATCATACAATACATATCGTATAATACCCAATACAAATTTAAGGGGGGCAGAGATATAGACAATTTATCATTTTCAACAGGATCAGCACATATAAGAACAGTGGTGTGAGTGCGTGATGCAAATGAATGCAATGCAGAAGCCCAACCCAAAGTACTTCCAGAATAGTATCATGAATTTCACGCTGGGAATTATAGAGTAGACTTGATGGTTTATTGATCACTTAACCTATCCTAACCTCGTTGTGAAAGGTAAACGCTCGCCTTGGCTACATGCCTCGGCTGTTTTACTCAATGGCAACGGCGCAGAGGTGGGCCACCCAGTTTTATCAGCCACCCTTATACGGGCCAACAGTCCCACATTAAGTACTAGGATACTCGTTAAGTGTCAACCCAAAGTCTAATTAAAGCTAGTGACGAACCCATGGTGCCTAAATCCCCCTTTTATAATAAACACCTCCAATTCAAATTCAATATGGCAACCAGGGACGTCTTAGATTCACAACCACTGAATAAATGATTTCCATGTCACTCAACCCAATTGAAGGATACGAAAGGGACTCCGATAACCCAAGATGACATGTAGGAATGTTCATGATGTGCAATATGCTTCTCATGTGCAATTAATCATAGCATGGCATATAAATATGATATGGCACATGGTACAACTTGCTAAAGCATCAGGTACAAGCATGCGAAGCATAATCACAATTTATGCAACATATAATCGAACCATCGATGTGAGTTTATTTCATCAAAAGTATCAATTTCATACACTATTTACTTAAAAAGTTCATGTAAGGTTCACAAACTCAAGTTCCATAAGTAACACGTCATTCAAACACTTAGCCAATTTTAGGTAAAAGTTTAATTGCTAGTTTTAAAGTTTCAACATTGTTTTGAAATACTTAGACATGGATTTAATTTTTAAAATTTTAACACCAATTAGATAAAAATATTTTCTACAACTTTCATATTTATCACCAAGGTCAGTTCCTAAGGTAAAAAGGTCATTTATTTTGTTTTAGTAAACACCATTCAGCATTTTACAGAGAAAAACACAAACATTGGGCCTCTGTTGGCCACTATTTTGGGGCACAAATTCAAGGACTCTAGGTCTGATGTTTGGTGAGCTTTTAGTTTATGATGTCCCCTACAAGTTTTATGTTTTGTGCTAGAGCAAGTTGTTTTCAAAAAGTTTGAGAATTTGCCTAATTTATAAAAAGGGTTCAATCAGCCTAAAAAGGGTCTGCAGAATGCGTTTTTAACAGAGAGTTCTCAAAACCTTTTGGGTATCATCCAAGGGTATTTTGGGCTAATTTTTTCTCAGTATTTAGTTTAATAGTTTTGCTACATTTTTCATGTTTACCACATTTGGATTTTGCTTCTAAAAAGTAGGTCACACAAAAATGTGTGACAGGAAGGTCTGTCAGTCACTAAACCTCAATAGTGACTTTCGAAGGTGTTTTGACCCATCAAGACTTCATATTGTTGGCTCAGTTTTGGTGTACAGAAAGATAAATATGGTATATACAAATTTTATGTTTTGACCCAAGTTCGGTTCTCATTCTAACTTAAGGTTTTTAGGTCTGCAACTCAGAGTGGTCAAGATCTGACACTCTTTGGAAAAAATGACATATCTGGAGTTCTACCCAACGAACTCACTTCAAACTAATTTTGTATAAAATACAACTCAAAAATATAGGTTTGGACAGAAAAATCTCTTTAAGATTATTTTTCTACAATTAGTTATGATGTTTTAAATTTAGTGGCAAAAAGTAGGTAAGCCGAGAAAATCAGGCTACTTAGGGTTTTTGGTTGCTTAGCTTATATTGTGTGCATTTTTCATATGTTTTCTTTGCATGCATGTTATAAACTCATATAAACTAAAACTCCAGAACATGTTTAAATCATAAAAACCAAAAACATACACATGCAAAGTCATGCAAAGCTTGTTCACACATAATCAGCCCATAAACCACTCCTACAACACCTTTTTTTGAGTTATTCTTTGTTTTATCTTCTTAGGGTTGATTATAGAGATGGATTGAAGGTTATCTTATGGGAGAATATTAGAGGGTTTAATAGAGTTTTCTTACCTTACTTGATGCTCAAATAGTTGAAGGAGAGCATCAATTAGCTTTAATGTAACTTCCTTGGATTTTCCTTCCTTTTTCTCCTTCTCTCTCTTCTTATTTCCCTCACTTTGAAGAATACCTAAGACTGCATAACCTGGTCCCTCTCTCTTTATATTGCTGAAATTGTGTAGGAGAAGAAGGGGAGTTTGGCTTTATATAAGCACAGTGGATGGGGGGTCTCATAATGAAGGTGTAAGTAAATTTTGAATTTTTTAAAAATCCTATTGGTTGTTTGATGGGCATTGTTCTTTTTAAAAAAAATTGAGATCAGATTTTTAGAGGGGATTTTGGCTGGGGCCTGTTTGGGGAAGATAAAAAGTCAACTTTGCATTATTATGGGGTTTAAATTATATTTTAGTATCATTTTGTGCAAAAATGTGCATATAACATTAATTTTATGTATTTTTTGGTATCTAAACCTACTAAAACCTATTATATTAATGTATTTATAATAAATTTAGTATTTTCATAATTTATCATAATTTTGATAGCAATTAATTAAACAAGTATAGACTGTTAAGCAAAATTAAGCTAGTTTGACTAAAATTAACTTTTTGACTTATTTATTGTGTAAAGACTTTATGTAATTATTTGTTTGCATTTGTTGACCTATATTATTGTATTATTATATATGTTACTTGTATAAAAAATATTAAGTCAAAATAATACTTAATTTATATATTTATTTTTTCATTTTTAAGCTTAAAAGGCAAAAAGTAGCTTTTTGGGCACATTCTACTAGGTTGCCGGCGATCCAAGGGCAATTTGGTCATTTTTGTTGTTATTTTATATTTTATTTGTAACATCCCGGTCCGGACCCTAGTAGTAACCACCCAAATTATAACATGTGCTAGAAGTTCAACCCAAACCTTAGCTTTGGTGACAATTAGTTAACGAGATCATAGGTCGCTAGAACAATGAAAACCTTAATTCAACCTAAAATCCTAAAAAGATCAAATGCTCAGAGGTAAAACCTTAATACTTAGAGAAGACTTCTAACATCCTAAATTAAGTAAATAACATGAAATATAGGATTAAAAATAAAAAATTCTCATAATTAAGGTAAAATTACCATTTTACCCCTAGTACAGCAAAAAGTTTTAAAAATTTAAAAGTTGACACATGAACACCTTAAATCAGATATTTAAATACAATTAAGTAATAATAAAAGACAAAATAACATCAAAAAATGACAAAAATTCCCTTGGTGGCCGGCCACATTGGACTTTGTACCCAAAAATTGACTTTTTTCCTTTTTAAGCTTAAAAATGAGAAAAGTTGTATAAATTAAGTATTATTATGACCCAATTTTTTTTATAGAACTAATATATATAATAATATAGCTTAACAAAAGCAAGAAAATAATTATTTAAAATCTCTACATGCTTAAATAAGTCAAAAAGTCACATCTAGTTAAAGTAGCTGCAAGTAGCTTAATTGTTTATATTTAAACAATTCATTGTTTCCAATATTTTTATAAATAATAATAACAATAATAACACTAAAATAATTCATTTTAGTAGGTTAGAATACCAAAAAGATATATCAAATTAATTTTAAAAATACTTTCTTGAACAATATAGTGCCAAAATACCACCAAACAAGAAATTAAAGCAAAATTTAAGCACATAACCCAACCAAACAGTCCCTTAGCCGAATTCCTCTCTTTCCATCTGCAAAATTCAGATTTCAAATTGTCTTAAAAAGAGAACCACCCACCAGGCAACCAATCACAAATTAAAAAAATTCAAAATTATCTCAATTAGCATCATTAGGTCCACTACATGCCCTTCTATAAAATAAAGGCCAAACACACCCCATCTCCTTCATGTATTTCGGCAATAAGAGGGAGACAGTCCAGAATAGTGAGTGTTCTTAGTGTTCTCCAAGAGTTTGAGAGAAAAATGAGAGAAAAAGAAAGAAGGAGGAGAGAAGAAGGATGAAAGGTCCAATGAGAAGCATTGAAGCAAAGTCCACTGCTTCCTTAACATTTTAAGCATCAAAAGAGGTAAGCAACTCCCTTAAACCTTCTGGTATTCTCCTCCAAGGTAACCCTCAATCCATCTCTATAACAAACCCTAAGAAGATAAAACAAGAAATGAGTCAAAAAAGCGTCGTAGGAGTGATTTAGGGACTATTCATGTATGAGTAAGCCTTGTATGTATTTTCTTGTGTTTATTTTTGAGTTTTATGGCCTAAACATATTCTGGAGTTTTGATTTATGTGACTTTACAACATGCATGCAAAGAAAATAGGTCACAAATGTACACAACATAAGCTAAGCAAGCAAGACCCTAAGTAGCCTGATTTTTTGGACTTACTCATTTTATGCCACCGACTTTAAATAATCATAACTAAATGTAGAAAAATGGTATTAAAATGATATTTATGTCTAGATCTATATTTTTGAGTTATCTTTCATACAGAATTGGTTTGAAGTGATTTCGTTGAGTAAAACTCCAGATATCTCATTTGTTCCAAAGAGTGTCAGATCTTGACCACTTTGAGTTACAGTCCTAAAAACCTTAAGTTATAATGATGACCAAGCTTAGTTCAAAACATAAAACTTGTAGAGGATACATTTATCTTTCTTTTCACAAAAAATTAGCAAAAAATATGAAGTCTTAATGGGTCAAAACACTTCCCAAATTCACTGTTGAGGTTTAGTGACTGACATACTTCTCTGTCACACATTTTTGTGAGACCTAAAACCTAACTTTTTAGAAGCCAAATCCAGAAGTGGTAAACATAAACTTTGTACCTGACATATCAACCTAATTACTGAGCAAAAAGAGACTCAAAATACCCTCGGATGATATCTGAAAGGTTTTAAACATTCTCTGTTAAAAACAACTCTGCAGGCCCCTTTTAGGCTGACTGAACCCTCTTTATAAATTTTCCAAACTCTCAAACTTTTTACAAATAAACATCCCTAACTCAAAACATAAAACATGTAGGGGACATCTTAAGCTAGAAGCTCGCAAAAATTTAGACCTAGAGTCCTTGATTTGATGCCTCAAAATCATGGCCAGCAGAGGCCCAATTTCTACGATTTTCTCTGTAAATTGCTAAAGGGTTTTTACAAAAACAAAATAAATGGCCTTTTTACCTTAGGAATTGGCCTTAGTTGTAAACATGAAAGTTGTAGAATATATTTTTACCTAATTTGTGTTAAAATTTTAGAAATTAAATCATTATCTAAGTGCTTCGAAATACTGTTGCAACTTTAAAACTAGCAATTAAACTTGTACCTAAAATTGGCTAAGTGTTTGAATGGTGCGTTACTTATGAGACTTGAGTGTGTGAACCTTTGATGAAATGAACTCATACTAATGGTTCGATTCTATGTCGCTTAAATTGTGGTTATGCTTCGCATGATTGTACTATATGCTTTAGTGAATTGTACCATCTGCTTTAAAGACTTGTACTTTATGCTATATTGGTTTGTACGTCATGCCATTTTAGTTTCATACCATGTTATTGTTAAGTTGTACTTCAAGATACGAGTTTATGTACCATGAGCATCAATGCATTACACTTTGGACATCTTATGGGTTGGGTTTTGTGCGTAAATTATTGGATAAGGGTAGAGGGTTTGGAATAATATCATGATTAGAGAGCCATTGTTGATGGGGATGCTGAGAATGGGCCATATACGTCTTGAGCCGTGTTACGTCATGAGTCGTATCACGTCTTCAACCGAACAGCCGCTACACGCTGCTGTGATCGGGAACACTAATGAATGGGAACCTAACGTACGGGAACGTAGTGGTACCATTCGGGTTATTATAATCATATGTAGACTTTGGGCCATGTGCATCCTGAGCCGTGTTACGTCTTCAGCCGTATCACGTCTTGAGCCGAACATCCACTATATGCCGCAGTGATCGGGAACGCTGACGATTGAAAACCTAATGTACGGGAACGTAATGGTGCCATTCAAATTACTATGTCAGCTTGATTTACCTTCGGGCCATGAACGTCCTGAGCCGTGTTACGTCCTGAGCCGTATCACGTATTGAGCCGAACTGCCACTATATACCGCAGTGATCGGGAACGCTGATGTACAGGAGCTTAATGTACGGGAACGTAATGGTGCCATTCGGATTATCATGTTGGGTATGATTGACTTTGGTTTATATACGTCCTGAGCCGTGTTATGTCCTGAGCCGTGCCACGTCTTGAGCCGAACGTCCGCTATACACTATCGTGATCGGGAACGTTGGTGTACGGGAGCTTAACGTATGGGAACGTTATGGTGTTACTCAAAATTTGATTGGTTGATTTATAATCAGGTTAGGCAACTGTATTGCATTCATCTGCATCAAGCACTTGCACAATTGTTCTTACATATGCTTACCCTGTTGAAAACGTTAAATTGTCTGTCTATTTGGCCTTAAAATTGTATTGGGTATTATATGATATGTATTGTAGGATATTTTGTTGTGAGTTTGTTAGACGGCTTTAGAAATTTGCTTCTGGACTCCGGGTCATGGCATTCGTGCCACAGGTAAAAGAAGGACCTTTTTAGGAAGGCGTGTTTGTTGAGGAAGAAGACTACGAAGAAGAGGGAGAGTGGCAGGAGCCGGTTAACCCTAACAACGCAGCTTGAAGATGTAAGATGTCTACTTTTTGGATCTTTTGTTCAATTTTCCACAGACATGATGTAACTATAGTTAAAATTTTTGGATGACTATAATCATTAAGTATTTAGAACAAATTATGAACCATTAATGATGTATTAATTATCATACATAATTATGAATGTTTGCCTAGAATATGTCCCTTATTTATAATTACATATGTCCCGACATGCCTGGAGAACGAGGTGTCACATTATTAATTAATTATATATAAATATCTGATTTTGAGTGTCCATGTGTCAATTTTTGAATTTTTAAAACTTTTTGCTGTACTAACGGCAAAATGATCATTTAAGCCTAATTATGAGAATTTTTTGATTTTTAATTTTATATTTTATGTTATATACTTAATTTAAGATATCTCGTGACTTTTCTAAGTATTAATGCTTTATCTCTGAGTATTGAATTTTTTTAGGATTTTCGAGTCATATTAGGGTTTCAGGTTGATTAAGGTTTCTCCTATTCATGCAGCGAGCTAAGATCTTGTCAACTAACCGTCGCTAATACTAAGGTTTGAGTTGAATTGCTAACATGGGTTGTTATGATTTTGGTGGTTACAACTGTGGTTCGGATTGGGGTGTTACAGTTATCTTTGAGTTTTATGTCTTCTAAGTGTTCTGGAGCTTTGATATTAAAGTCTAAAACACAAGTATTGTAGCACCCTGCTCCCACAAGGCACCAAACCTGTACAAGGGATGTGATCCCGCCGTAAATCGGCGGCCAAAGAGAAAGACAAGGGATAAAGATATTAAGAGATCAAACAAAAACTTCTAAGCAACCACAACACATTAATGTCAAAAGAGATATACATGAGTCACTAAGGATTCGCCATCCCAAGGGCATACATTACTTCTAAAACATCAAAAAAAAACCTCCAACGACCTTATACATGAAACTCTACCAAAACTAAAAAATAAAAAAAAAGAAAACTAAACCAAAACAAATCCCAACACCAGACCAAAACTACTCAACGACGCCTGTGGTGGACCAACTCTTAGCCGTTCCTCGTATCTACAACCACAGAAGATACAGGAAAGCATACTTAGCATTATCACGAATAGAAAAGACAGTTACTTAGTTAAGGATAACTAAAAAATCTTTTTAATAATAGTTCATCACATTTTCTACGAAAATATAGATACTAATGCATTTTCTTGAACATGAAAATATCGCAGATTATACAGAACCTTCTCAGTATAGAAAACAGAAATATGTTCCTGGCTCAACCGCCACAAATTTAAAATACATGACCACTTTTTCAAATCTAGACTCAAACCCCAACAGTGTCCAAGTAGTCATCAACCTCACGACTAGGAGTTCCGACGGTACCGTAATCTCAATTCTCAATGCACGAATAACAACGTGATTGGATGATGGCCACTCTCCACCAAGTATGAGTGGTATGTGCTATCCGGGACTTAGCACACAACGCCATTAGGGTAAAAATTCCCGCTCAACGAGAAACCTCCCCTATAGGGATAAATGGAAAAAAAACCATAGTTGGGTAATCTCCCTCATAAAGGGATATAAAAGGGCCAAAAACCTTGTAACTTAGCACTTTGGAACAACCACACAATATTAACCATACTTTCATAGTAACAACATGCTAGCTCAGAATATCATGGATAGCACACTTGAATTAAAAATATCATGGCTTTTGAAAACAACAAGTTCATGCGATCGTCAAACAGGTCATAATTAAAAACATACGCTTCAAAGCATTTTCATGCATCATTTACATAAACTCGAGTTCAAGATAATGGCTAAGCACTCTCACCTTGTATAATATGCATATGAACTGAGCCTCCCCCCTGGCAAGCTAAGCTGGACCCCTAGGTTCTACGACCTTCGAGCCTAACAAGCAAAACACGACTCAACCGTTAATCATGGTATCCTCCCCCTTTAGGGAGAAACTAAAATGATTCTAAACGTGGAATGTTTTCTTGATTTTTGGGACCGTAGTTACTTTCCTTTTAGGTTTAAGGGGTACTACGCGCCTGCCCCATCCTTCACTTGTTTAAGGATTTTATTTAACCATTTGTTATTCTCTTCTAAATCGTTAAATTTCAAAGTACCGCAGC
>JAOTRH010070599.1:0-17898 GCA_034768845.1 Heliamphora exappendiculata | reverse complement strand
GAACCATACAGGCTATTTGCACCACAATGATATTGTTAAAGATCTTGATGATGGTTACACCGCTGTAGACTCTAATGCATTTGACCTTCACATGCCTACCAATGCGTATATTGATAATCTTTACTGTGCGGGAGCCCTATATTCAACTCCCAAAGACCTATTGATTTTTGATCAGGCAATATTTAATCATACCGTGATTAAAAAAGCAACTTTAGATATTATGCTTACGGCATATCCTGCACTGGGCGATGTAGCATTAGGTTTCTGGGTATACCCAAAGAAATTCGGCTCCGTAAATACGCTTTTTGCAGAGCGTCAGGGAGAAGGTTACGGTCATAGCGCCAATTGGGTACATTTAGTAGATAAAAACATTACGCTATTTATTTTGTCAAATACCAAGACCGTAGAATACCTCAATAAAATGCGTGAGAAAATAATAGCAGCGTATTATGGGCAGTAGGCAAAGTGGAGCATCAATGGCACTTGGCTTGGTAAGCTTGTCCGAAAGGTATTCTTAAAACTCTATGATCTAAACCGACTGTTTTGGAATAGAATCACACTTAGTCCCTACTATAGAAAAAGTCCGCGTATCTATACGTTTGAATTGAAAGCTATTTGTCGATAAATATTTTTTTGCGTTTACTCTTGATTGGCTTTTAGTTAGAATACATATTTGGATATGTGTTGTTTTGTAAGACAATTCTACAGCGGAATAATCAGCTTGATCTATACTTTGTAACAAGCTATAGAATGCTTATCTTCCTGCAAAACCTCATTATGATCAACCTCTCTACTTTATTAGCGAAGCACATCCGCGATGTGCATTTCGGGGGTAACTGGACTTGTGTGAATCTGAAGGATACGCTGGATGGTATCTCGTGGGAGCAGGCGGTGCGGCAGGTGGAGGGTTTCAATACGGTGGCTACGCTTACGTTTCATATTCATTACTACATCGCGGCGGTGCTGGGTGTGTTCAGGAGTGGCCCGCTGGATGCGAGTGATAAGTTGAGCTTTGCGCATCCGCCCGTTGCTTGCGCGGCTGATTGGGACAATATGCTGGCCGCTATGTGGGCTGAAACGGAGGAGTTTGCCGCTATCATAGCGCAGCAGCCCGATGATATATGGGATAAGACGTTTGTTGATGAAAAGTATGGCACTTACTACCGCAACATACAAGGCGTGATAGAGCATACGCATTACCACCTGGGGCAGATAACGCTGATCAAAAAGTTGTTGATCAAATCTAATTAATCTTGCTGGCGAGGATGATGAGGTCTGAATCGCCATTTATTGCGGGCTGGCGTTTTTCTGTAATGACAGAGAAGCCTGCTGAGGCGATAGTACGCTCTATAAGAGTGGCTGCGTGGTAATGTATGTATATCTCATCGCCGGTACTTGATCTCTTGATGCCGGATTGTGTCTGATCTGTGTGCTCCATGGTGCTGATATACAGAAGTGCGCCGGGTGTCATTATTGTGGCGGCATCTGCGATTAGCCGCTGCATTTCTTCTGTGTCCAGATAAGGTAGGCAGAAGCCCAATACTATGGCACGGTACTTGCCTGAAAGGCTGTTTATGTTGCGGCAATCCATCTCTATAAATGTTGCAGCCGTGTTGTTCGCTGCTGCCAACTGTATCATGGTGGAGGCCATATCTATGCCCGTGATATACAGATCGGGCCGCTGTGCCAGCAGGAACTTCGTGATATTGCCGGGACCGCAACCTACATCCAAGACCGATGCCTGCGGAGGTAGCAGAGAACATAACTGTGTTAACTCATCAGCATACATGGTTACGTCCATGTATTTCTTTTGGTAGGTATTGGCGTGCTTGTCGAACAGCTCGTGGGCTTGCATAGGAGTAAATGTAGCAAATCGTGTGTGTATCAGTCGTTTTCTGTAAACACAACCATTGCCTCGCGCTCCATAAAATCGCCATATTGTTTTGCCAGCTTTTTTATCTGGTTGCGGATGGCGGTTGAGTGCGGTACAAATTCATCGATGGTCAGTGTAGCGAGCTTGCCTGTTGTGTTTCTTTTCCAGGTGCCGGTAATGTTGCCGCCTTTTACAACCGTTGGCCAGAAGATGCCATTGTTCGATATGGTGCGTTTGTGATGATCGGTATGCAATGAGGCCGAACGGTCTTTGTAGCTGATGAGGTATTCATCGTAGGCTGGCAGGAGAAACAAGGATTTCGCGGCACTGGCATCTGCTGTAAGGCCCGGTTTCATCAGGTATTCGTTGTTGCCTACGGTTATAAGTTCGAGTTTGCTGCACACGGATTCCCATGCAGCTTTTGCGTCTTTTGCTGGAAGGCCACTCCACCATATGAAGTCGGCAATAGTAGCTGGCCCGTGGCTGATGAAATAACGGTAGGCCAGCTCGGCAAGTGCTGTATCGCGAGTCAGTGTCTTGGGCTTTTTTACCCTATTAGTAATGAGCGCATAGGTTTGCCTGCCGGCATGAAAAGGACCACTGCAAATAAGCTGCTCCATTTCGGCCCACATAAGGATGTGGGATGCCCGGTTGTCGCTGGTATCAATACCATCGGCTTTCAGCGCATCTACCAGCTCTTCCCTTGTTTTATGTGTGTCGCTCAGTTCCTGTTCTATCCGCTTCAGGCTATGGTCGAAGATCGCTGCTGTAAGGCCAAGATGATTGTTCATGCTGTTCATCTGCCTCTTTATCTGTGGTGCTGTGAGTGCCACCATCCAGGGAAGGTCTTCGCTGTGTACCAGGTGCCAAGTGGGGCGCAGCACATGGGTGCGTAGTATGCTGCCTTTATTGAGCGCTTGTAGTATTGTGCTATCTGTGCTGTTCTCCACACGAAGCCCCACTGCCCAGCGTATCATCACCGGGTCTTGGGCCTGCATTGCGCCCATGTAGTGGATAAGGTCGGCTGAATGGATATGATCTTGCCGGGTGAGCTGCTGGGCGGCTAATCTCAGTAGGGCTATGTAGTTGTCGTCAGATTTTAGCATCTATATTCATTATGTTTTGTGGATAAAGATCGTTGAGTTGGCTGACTATTGGTTTGCCTGTAGGTGTCTGGGGGATCTCGCTGACGAAAACTATTTTTCGCGGCAGCTCATATCTTGCCACGCGGCTGCGTAGCCATTCGCGTATATCTTCTGCGCTTATTTCCTTGTCTGCAACAACATACAAGAGTATGCTCTGGCCATATTCGGCATCATCGGTGCCTATTGCGGCTGCGGCGGTAATGGAGGGATGCTGTAATGCAATTTGTTCCACTGTTTCGGGATACACATTTTCGCCGCCCGATACGATCATTTTATCTGCCCTGCCGCATACAAAATAATATCCTTCTTCATTCATATTGCCAATGTCGCCAGTGTCGGTCCAGCCGGCAGAAGATACGGCCCATGGGCTTCTGATGAGGATGTGCCCAGCTTTGTTGCAATTGTCCGGCTGCTGCGTTATGCTGACTTCTGCACCCTTGATCGGCTTGCCGATGGTGCCCGGGAATTTTTGCAGATCGCGCGGCGTTGCCAGCAATGCCACACCGGCTTCTGATGTGCCGTACAAATTAAAGAGCTGGTAACCTGCATCTAATGTCTTTTCTGCAAGATGAGCAGGTAATGGAGCGCCACCGGAGATAATGCATTTGATATGACTACCGGCGAGGTAGGGTTGCATTCTTTGCAATTGTGTGGGTACTACGGCCATACACTCTATGCGATGTGCTGTTATTTGTGCTATGATATCGTAGGTATCAGACTGTGTGGATAATAATATTGTTTTACCTAGTGCCACGGCCATGCACATGGCGGCAAATCCGTAGCCATGCGAAAGTGGTACGGCAATGTAGATGGATCTGTATCTATTGAGTTGTAGCTGCTCTGATATATGGGCGTAGGGTAGTATGAACTGTCCTGCTTTTGCCGGTCGTGTCGCTGCTTTTAGCTGGCCACCTGTGCCGCTGCTGAGAATGGAGATATTGCCTTTTCGTATGCCAGCTTCCTTTGTTTCATGACTAATTGTTTGTGGTATAGGTGCATCTACAGAAAAGTAATAGCTGATGTTATTTTGAGACAGCAGATCATCGGTTTGCTTTTTGCTGAGCTGCGGGCTAACGAGAAATATGTGTGCGTTGCTCCGCGCAATGGCGAATAGCAACACGAGCATCTCGGGTGTATTAGTCAGACATATGGCGATGCGGGTACCGGGTTTCAGGCAAATGTGTGTGTTGATTTGCACTGCTTTTTCGTTGGTGTGCTTTAGCAATGCCGCATAGGTATAGGTATGCTCCCCCTTTATCAGCGCCACATGCCCGGGGAAGCGCCATGCTGCATACTGGAGCAGGGCGTGCAGATTAGTTCCCGATCTGGCAATGGCGCAGATGAGGCGTGTGGTATTGCCAGGGTTCAGCAGGCCGCTTCTATATGCTGCGTTGAGTAGGCTGGTCATTTACTTTCATTAAAAAGTCAGGGGTAGATATTTTGTGCCAGATACCTGGGATCACTTTGAGCACTATACGAACAGGTGTCAGCCACCATGGTTTAAAATCTTTTTTCCAGATCATACAGTGCACTACCTGTGCCGCTGCATGTGCGGGATGCATGGCTGGCAATGTGCTGTATTCTTTTGTGGGTTCCATCATGCGGGTGCGTACCAGTGGAAGATATATTGTATTGACTGAAACCTCCAGTTCTTTAAATTCTCTTTTGGCACAACCCATCCATTGGTCGATGGCGGTTTTGGATGCCTGGTAGGCCGACCACAGAGGGGCAGGTGGCAACAATACATTCACTGCAGATACATTCACTATCTGTCCTTTGTTCTGGATCAGTTGCGGCAATAGACTAAGCGTGAGCTGCACGGGGCCGAGATAATTGATACCCGTTGTCACGGTATAGTCTTTCATGTGGACTGCTGATTGCAGGATGCTTCGCCTGATCGATTTGCCAGCATTGTGCACCAGTGTGTCGATTCCCTGCGATAGTGCGGATAGAAAAGCACACAGCTTATCTATGTCTACGGGTGATGTGAGGTCGGCTTTGTATGGGATGATGTTGCTGTTGTTTGCTGCCAGCTCTTCTTTTAGCTCTATAAGTTTTGATTCGGTTCGGGCTACGATGATGAGTGTGGTTTTATAACAGGCCAGTTGTTTTACGATCTCCCTGCCTATGCCGTAGCTTGCCCCGGTAATTACGATCACTTTTCCAGTAAGTGACGAAGCTATAATTGGTTTTCTACCAGGAAACAAGATTTTTTCGATAAGGGAATATCCATAAGTGCTGCTCATCGGCAAAGTGTTAGGTCAGTGACAGTGCTGTAGGCAGGCCATCTATGCTTTCCTGGTTTTTCTCTTTTTTATACAAATCGAGTCCATCTATGCCTTTTTTCTGTGCCCATTTTTCGGCATGATCGCGCTCGCCGGTATAGGAATATAATGGCACAGAGTAGCCGCATGAGGTCTGTACTTTATGAATAGTGGCTACAATGATCTGCCGGGTAGATATGGGAAGTTCGAAGTGCTGTGCATATTCATTCCAGTCGCTATCGTGCGGCAATATGGTGCGCGCCTTCCCGTATAGTCTGAGAATATTCGGAGGCCCATCGAATGCGCAGAACATGAAGGTGATCCGCTCGTTTTCCAGTATGTGGGCCGAGGTTTCGTTGCCGCTGCCTACTATATCCATATAGGCTACAAGGGTAGGAGATAGTACCCTGAAGCTATCGAGCCCCTTGGGCGAAAGGTTGATGTGCCCCTCCCTGTCGAGCGGGGCAGTAGCTACAAAAAACATTTTCTGCCTGCCGATGAATTCGGCATGTGCGGGTTGCATCTGCTCATGAAACTTTCCCATAGTGTGTCAGAAATGGAATGTATTCAAAGTTAATCTATTAGCGATACGAAACCAGCAAAAAAGCAACACCCGATCCAGGAATGGATCGGGTGTCTTAACCTATTTCCCCTTGTTGTTGTCTTTTATTCTTTAATCAGCTTGCTGATATATTTTTCGTTGCCCGATGTGATGGTCACAATGTAAATGCCAGCTGCAAGATCACTTACCGGAACGGTTACATTGCTGGTTTTGTTGATACCCAGATCGCGGGTGATTAACGTTGTGCCTTTTATGTCCATAATAGCCAGCGTAGCATTGTGTGTGCCATCAGTAGTGTAGCCAATGGTTACATTGTCTTTGGCCGGGTTGGGCGCAAGCGTCATTGGCATATCTTCTTCCTGGGTGCTGGTTGGATTCATCTTCAGCTCAAACCTGTTTTGTCCCTGCGATGCCGCATCTTCTGTAATGCTGAATGAATATTCGGTTCCTTTCAGCAGCTCCACATATTTTTTCATGTACTTATCGTGGAGATACAGCCTGCCTGCACCGGGTACTACAATGTTCTCGGCCCTGATGATGAAGTCTTGTGTGCAATCGCTGCTGATACCCAGCGGAATTGTTTTGCGCGATTCAAAAGGACGGGCATCTACCATCATTGGCATGTTGTCGTCAGAAAGACTGTAGAAGTTCATGCCTACGGGGTTCATTGGTTTTACCGCATCATAAGCCTCATCTTCGTTGTTGGTTGCATTGTCGTTAAAGTCGAAATACAGCATATCCCACAGGTGGTGACCGCCATCGTAAACGAAGAGCGATGTATTTTGTACGGCTGGTTTCATGATGGCTGTAGAAAAGGTTGCTGATTTGTTGGCCTCGGTGAATTCCAGTGTTACTCCATCAGTTTTAGCACGGATGAAGAATGATGCATTGGCCTGAAGATAGTATGGAACTGTACCGATAGCCACATTCTGGTAAGCGCCCTGAGTGCTCAGGTATGGGTTCCAGATAAACATATTCACGCCTGCGATCTTGCCTGCATCGAAAGCTGCTTTTACTACAGTGCCAATATCTACAGGAGATGGATATGGGTTGGCAACCTGGTTGAAATCCTGTCCGCTGGCTGCATTGCCTTTCGACAATGTTATGGATTGATTGCCGGTATTTACCGGGCCCCATGTACGAACAGTGACTGCCGATGGTGTGTATGTATTGGTGGCGATACCTTCGCCCTTAGCACCCCTGATCAGCAGGCGTATGCCCTGGTACCTTTTGAATTTGTTGGTGTCAATGCTTGTAGAGGTACCGGTGAATGCCATATAACCAGGGTCGGATGACATCGTAGAGTTGGCGCAATGTGTATCGTACCAGTAGGCCGATGGATTGTTAGTGTAGCTGTCTGTGAATCCGTTTGTGGCACCGCCTTCACCGGTTATGTCGATATAGTTCTCGAGCTGTGCCAGTGTAATATATGTGCTATATGGATGCCCGAGGAAGCGCATTGCCCTGCGGCCACCGGGGAAGTACTGCTGGCAGATCACATTGCCGGTGATGCTGCCGCCGGTGATGGTGGCTATGCGTCCCGTGCCGGTTGCATCGGAATACAGCATCAGGGTGTTGCTGGTGCTGAGTGTGCCCGCGGTAAGTGTCAGCGATCCTTTTATGGTTACTGTATCTGAGCTGCTGCTGATGCTGGCGCCCGATGTGTTGTTCAGCTCCAGGTTATATATGTTGCCATTTCCTGCCAGCGATTGTGCGCTGGTGCCATTCAGTACTACATTACTGGTGCCTGTGCCTGTGATGCTACCATTGTTGGTCAGGCTACCTTTTACATTCAGTGTGGCCGTATTGCTCACAGTGAGTATCGCGCCGCTATTGATGGTGATGTTGTGCACATTGCCGGTATTGCCTGCAAGAATGGTAGGCTGATTGGCCGCAGATGGAATCAGAATTTCATCGGTTACTACCGGAGTTACACCGCATATCCAGTTGTTGTCATTGTTCCAGCTGGTAGGTGTTCCCGATGCGCCGCCCTGCCACTGATGCACTGCCGGGCTCACGATACCTGTGGTTGCTGTTGCATTCGCACATCCGTTGCCCGAGTAGGCGAGTGTTACAGTATATGCAGCTGCGGCATTTGTGGGTATCATGGTGTAAGATGGCGATGGAATTACCGTATAAGAAGCTGTGCTGCCGGTAGCTTGTGGCGATGATATGCCGGGGCCATTCCATGTATAGGTAGCTGTGCCCGTACCTCCGCCCGTTGATGTTGCTGTAAGTGTTTCTACCACTCCCGGGCAAATGTTGCCTGTTTGCGATGCGTTGACAGATACCGCAGGCTGGGCTACAACGGTAATTACTGCCGCATCTGTAGCTGTGAAACCATTGCCATCTGTAACGGTAACCGTGTAGGTGGTAGTGGTGGCAGGAGTAGCAGTGACCGTAGTGCCATTAGTTGCCGACAAGCCAGTGGCAGGAGCCCATGTATATGTCAGCGGAGGGAAGCCACTGCCTGCTGCTGTGAGTGTTTGCGAGCCGCCGGTACATATAGTGGCGGCTGTTGGGTTTACGGTTACTGTTGGTACGCTGTTCACGCCTGTGAAGTCTGTATTTACACTGCTTGTTGCATTGGTGGTCAGTGTATGTGTATTGGTGTTGACAAGGTTGTATACATGCAGGGAGCCGGAAGTGGGGTACTCTGCTGCAATTATGGATGATTCTGTACCTACCACATCGCTGACATCGTAAGTGGTGCTTGCCGTGTAGCTGAGACCTGTAATGCCGTGCATACCTACTGTCCAATATTTATTGATGTAGTTAGTAGTGCTGGTATTTAATGGATGCTTCACATTTTTCAGCGTAACTGTTGTGTATGCACCTGAGAATGTGCCGGCAGTTATATTGATGGTAGCTGGTGAATAGTGGCTGGCATCACCTACCGGGTAGGTATATGAGCCGATTCCTGTCAGCATCTTTTTAATGGTGCCTCCGTTGCTGGCAATGAACATAGCGCTCGACGATGGTGCTCCTGTAATGGTGGCAGATGTGTTGAGTGTGATGGTATTACTGCTCAGATCTATCTGGCCGGTAGTAAGCGTTAATGTGCCATTCACGGTAGGATTTCCAGTAAGGGTGAAACCGCCTGAATTGTTGAATGTGATATTATTCACAGTTACCCCAGATACGGTTGCTCCGCCTGCTGTCATGTTGATGGTACCGGTACCTGTATAGGTGCCTGTGCCAGCGAGGTTGCCGTATAGTGTTACAGATACGCCGTTATCGGCAATGGAAGAGCTTGCGTTGAGGGTAAGGTTGCCGGATATGCTCACGGCTGCGCCGGAGGCTATAGTGTTGTTCCCACTCGTGTTGCTGTTGGTGAGGCCGCCATTGTATGTACCGGCTACGATTGTCTGGCCGCCGGTAGCATTGTTATACTCTATCGTTTGTGTCCAGGTCTGTGCTGTTTTCAGTGGTGCGGCGCTTGTGTTTTTAGTCTGTATTGTGCCGCTACCAGATATTGCCGACAAAGTACCCGAGAGCGTAAATGTGCTCATATCCATAATGCCGCCCGATGTAGTCAGTGCGCCATTTACCACCAGGTTGGCTGCTGCGGTTGTAGTGCCGCTGGTATTGCCGGTTGCCAGGTTGGTATACGATGTTTCCGATACTATGGTTTGCCCGCCTGTAGGGTTGGCATAGAATACTGTACCCGCCCATGCTTTGCCTGAAGGTATCGGTGTTGAAGAAGTATTGGATGTGGAGAGTGTACCCGCATTCGCTGGGGTAAAAGCACCTGTCAGCTGGTAAGTGCTCATATCCAGTGTGCCACCTGCAGTCGTTGTCAGCGTGGTACTTACTGCCAGGTTTCCGGCAGCAGTATTAGTGCCGCTGGTGTTGCTCACTTTAAGTGCGTGGTAGCTGATAGCACCGATTGTTTGTCCGCCGGTTACTTTGCTGTAGTTGAATGTGTTGGTCGAGTTGTTGAAGGTTACCGTGCCTGTATAGGTAACGTTGAAGTTGCCCGATACAGAGATGGTATTGTTTCCTACTCCCAGTGTGATTGCCGGATTGCCTGTACGTGAGCCAGACAGTGTCAGGTTGGTATAAGAAGCTACGGCAACAATTGTTTGTGCGGCTGTGCCGTTATATTCCACAGTGCCTGCCCATGCTTTTCCGGTAGGTATTGGTGTAGATGATGTGTTCTGCGTTTGTACTGTACCATTGTTGGTAGGCGTAAAAGCTCCGCTCAGCAGGTTTGTACCCATATTGAGCGTGCCGCCAGCTGTGGTAACAAGCGATGTGGCAATCGACAGCGTGGTTGCGGCAGTATTGGTGCCGCTCGTATTTTGCAATGTCAGTGTTTTGTATGTGCCGCCTACAATGGTTTGTCCGCCGGTGAGCGATGAATAAGTTACACCGCCTGTAGTGCCGCTCCAGCTAAGCCCTGTGGGGAGTGGAGTCGTGCTCAGAGAACCGGTTTTGGTAGTGCCATTGTTGATCGGGGTGAAAGCGCCTTTCAGATCATATGTGCTCATATCGAAAGTGCCGCCCGATGTGGTGATCAGTGCACCATCGATAGTAATGTCGCCTGCCGCAGTGTTGGTGCCGCTGGTATTGGCCAGCCACAGCGTATTGTATTCGATGGAGCCTATTGTTTTACCACCTGTGGTAGTGCTGAATTTTACGGTGTCGCTGGTATTGCTCACATTCACGCTGCCGGTATAGGCAGCAGTCAGGCTGCCGGTCACTGTGATCAGCCCTGTTGGTAAAGTAATCGTAGGTGTGGCTGCGCGGGTGCCTGATATTTTCAGGTTCACATAAGTGCCGTTAATGATTGTCTGGTCGCTGCTGCCATTGTAGTCAACAGTTCCTGTTCCTGCCCATGTTTTGCCGGTTGGGAATGGTGTTGATGAGGTGTTTTGTGTTTGTACGGTGCCATTGTTGGTGAGTGTGGTCATGGTGCCATTCATGGCATTAGTACCCATATCCAGCGTACCGCCTGCTGTTGTGGTGAGCAATGTGTTGATCGTCAGATCTCCTGCGGCAGTATTCGTACCGCTGGTATTGAGCTGGCTCAGGTTTTTATAAGTGCCGGAAGCAATGGTTTGTCCACCGGTCAGCGATGCATAAGATACTGTGCCCGTGGTGCCTGTCCAGTTTACACCCGATGGCAGGCATGGATTAGATGTGCAAGATGTTTTTATGGTGCCATTATTGACGATAGTACCCGCGCTGGTCAGTGGATATGTAGTCATATCCATTGTGCCACCCGATGTGGTGGTCAGCGTACCATTTACGGTAATAGGCCCGTTCACGGTCATGGTTGCGCTGGTGTTGCTCAGCAACAGATTGCCGTATGTGCCCGATACAATGTATTGAGCGCCTGCCGCGCGTGCATATTGTACTGTGCCTGCACCATTCCATGTTACATTGGCTGGTATAGGTGTTGCTGTAGTGTTTTGTGTTTGTATGGTACCGTCATTATTGGCTGTGGTCATCGAGCCCAGCAGTTGGTTGGTACCCATGTTCAGGATACCGCCTGCTGTTGTGGTCAGCACGCCGTTTACGGTGAGGATACCAGCAGTGTTGGTGCCGCTGGTATTGTCAAATTGTATGTTGTTGTAAGTGCCTGCTACTATTGTTTGCACACCCGCTGCTGCTCCGTATTCTATTGTGCCTGTAGTGCCCCAGTTTTTGCCCGATGGTATAGGTGTGGTGCTGGTGGCTGTGGGTACCGATGTTTTTATTGTGCCATTGTTGGCAATCACTGCCGATGCGCCAAGAGCCAGCCTGTATGCAGTGCCCATATCCAGTGTGCCGCCTGCTGTTGTAGTCAGTGTGCCATTCACAGTGATGAGACCTGCAGTTGTTTGTGCATTGCTGGTATTGCTGAGTGTGAGGTTGGTATATGTGCCCGTCATTACGGTTTGTCCGCCAGTTACAGCATTGTAGTTGATTGTGCCAGCCCATGTTTTTCCTGTGGTCAGTGGTGTAGCGCTGGTGTTTTGTGTCATGATGGTGCCGCCGTTTACAGGTGCTCCTGTGGTGCCCAGTGCATAGGTGGTCATATCCAGTGTGCCGCCTGCGGTAGTGGTCAGCACGCCGGTAACAGATATATCGCCGGTAGCAGAAGTGGTGCCACTGGTATTGGTCAGCGTGAGTGTCTTATAAGTTCCTGCGGGAATGTACTGGCCACCTGTTGCAGAGATAAACTTCACAACGCCTGTAGTGCCGCTCCAGCTCAGCCCTGCGGGAAGACAAGGATTGGCGGTTGACAGAGTGGTCACTGTACCGTTATTCGTTAGCGTACCTACCGATAACAGGTTGTAAGCTGACATAGCCAGTGTGCCACCTGAGGTTATCGTCAGCGTACCATCTACAGTGAGGTCTCCACCGGCAGTATTGGTGCCGCTGGTGGCAGATAATGTTAGGTTGCTGTATTCGATATTGCCTACCGTGCAGCCACCGGTTGTGGTGGTATAAGTAACTGTATTGCCGGTATTTGAAAACAAAACACTTCCCGTGTAGGAAGCAGCCAGGGATGTTTTTACGGATATGGTGCCGCTGGGTAATGTAATGGTAGGTGTACCTGTACGGCTGCCTGATATTTTCAGATTTATGTATGTACCCAATGGTATTGTCTGGTCGCTTGTTCCATTGAATTCTACAGTGCCGGTACCTGCCCATGTTTTGCCGGTCGTTATTGGGGCAGATGAGCTGTTTTGTGTCTGCACTGTACCATTGTTGGTCAGTGTTGTCAGCGTACCTGCGAGGGCATTGGTACCCATGTCCAGTGTGCCGCCTGCTGTGGTTGTCAGCAATGTGTTCACTGTGAGATCTCCAAGCGCGGAGTTGGTGCCGCTGGTATTCAGCATAGCCAGGTTTTTGTAAGTGCCCGTAGGGATATACTGGCCACCTGTGGTGAGTGCAAGCTGAATAGTACCCGTGGTGCCAGACCAGCTTTTGCCCGCAGGTAGTGCTGCGGTGCTGGTAGAAGAGGTTTTTATCGTGCCGTTGTTGGTAACCGTAGATAATGTACCTGTCAGGTTATATGTGCTCATATCGAGCGTACCACCCGATGTGGTTACAAGTGCATTCGTTACGTCGATATTGCCACCTGCCGTATTGGTGCCGCTTGTATTGGCAACCGTCAGGTTGTAGTAAGGGATGGATGCAATGGTCATACCACCTGTTGTGGTGCCATAGCTGAATGTATTGCCCGACTCGGAAAAAGTAACACTGCCCGTGTAGCTGGTAGTAAAGCCGGTCATTACTTTAATGGTGCCAGCTGCCAGTGTTATCGTTGGCGTTCCGGTTCTTGAGCCCGACAATACGAGGCTGCCATAAGTGACTGCCTTTATTGTCTGAGCGCCTGATCCTGAATAGATTACGGTACTGGCTACATCCAGCGTTGAGAATGCTGGTGCTGTGGTATTGAGTACTGTCACAGTTGCATTGGCCGAAACATTTGTAGTTGCAGTGACGAGGTACGATGCTGGTACAGTAAAGTTGCAGGCATTGGTTCCATCGCCTACAACTACTTTAGAACCGGCGCCAGATACGGTCCAGGCAGCCGTAATAGTTGGGGTAGCGTTGTTACGGATATTGAATATCTGACTGGCAGCAGTGAAGTTGGCTGGTGCAGTACCTGTGCCATCTGTGTTAGTTCCCCAAGTAGTGGTCAGGTTCAGATCTCCCGACGTTTTTGAGTAGTAGTTTGTTTGCGCATGTAGCACCACCTGCATACAGCAAAACAGTAGAATGAGATACACTTTTTTCATTTACCCCAGATTTTAAATGTTACGGCTATTGTTAACTGCTTGCTAACGCATTGTGTTGGTCAAGGTTCATGCCTGAAATTTAGTTTATTGATTATCAATTAGTTGTGATTATTTCATTTCACAGTCATTCCAAAATTTGGAACGACATTCCAGAAGTGAGAAATTGATAACAAGCGATTAACATATTGCCGTGAGTTAAAAAAACAGGGCGAAGCAGTATTGCTTCGCCCTGTATGTGGGGGGTATGAACGCCGAACAGTTATTCTTTCACTAATCTGCTGATTACCTTATTGTTACCCGATGAAACAGTGACCAGATATATACCCGATGCAAGAGTGTTGAGTGGTACTTTTACCGACCCTTTCGTTTGCTTACCCAGGTCGTTGCTATACACTACTACGCCTTTAATATCGGATACAGTCACGATTGTATTCTCCTTGCCTTCCGAAGTAAAGTTGACCGTTACTTCATCTGTCGCGGGGTTGGGAATCATGGAAATGTCCAGCGATTTATCTATCATTTCATCCTGTGTAGGATCAAGTTTCAGCTCAAACCTGTCTTTGCCCTGGCTTGCTGGTTCTGTAGATACAGAGAAGCGGTATTCAGCACCTTTTTCCATGAGGGCATACTTATTCATATACTTATCGTGCAGGTATATCCTGCTGCCTACAGGTATTGCAATCTGCTCTGCTTTGATGATGAAGTCCTGCTGGCAATCGCTGGTGAAGCCAAGAGGGATAGTGGTATGCGATGCGTAAGGACGGCCATCGAGCATCATCTTCTGGTTGTCGTCAGACAGGCTGTAGAAGTTCACACCCACAGGGTTGGTAGGCTTAACAGCGTCATAATCATTGTCTTCCGATGCGGTAGCCTTGTCGTTAAAGTCGAAGTACAGCATATCCCATGTATGATAGCCGCCATCATAAACATAGAATGCGGTATTCTTCTCAGCTTCTGGCTTCAGTATCTGAGTGGTTACTGATGCTGACTTGTTGGATTCCGAGAAGTCGAGCGTAACACCATCATTTTTAGCACGGATAAAGAATGATGCATTGGACTGCAGGTAGTAAGGAGTGCTGCTGATGGCTACATTCTGGTAAGCACCCTGGCTGCCAAGGTATGGGTTCCAGATAAACATATTCACACCGGCGATCTTACCTGCATCGAATGCTGTTTTTACCACTGTGCCGATATCCACAGGAGATGGGTATGGGTTGCCAACCTGGTTGAAGTCCTGGTTGGAGCCAGTTCCTTTTACAAGTGTTATAGACTGGTTGCCGGTATTGATCGTGCCCCATGTGCGTACCGTAACAGCAGATGGCGTATAGGTGCTGGTATTGATGCCTTCGCCTTTTGCACCCCTGATGAGGAGGCGTATACCCTGGTATTGTTTGAACTTATTGGTATCTACGTTGGCGTTAGCACTGGTGAAGGCCATATAGCCGGGATCGGAAGATAACGATGAATTGGCATAGCGGGTATCGTACCAGTATGCAGATGGGTTGTTGGTATAGCTATCGGTAAATCCGTTGGTAGAACCACCGTCGCCGGTTATGTCTATATAGGTCTCCAATTGCGACAGCGGGATGTAAGTGCTGTACGGATGACCCAGGAAGCGCATGGCACGGTGGCCGCCAGGGAAGTATTGCTGCGAAATAATATTGCCGGAGATGCTGCCGCCGCTGATGGCTGCGATGCGCCCAGTACCGCTGGCGTCAGAATACAGCATCAGTGTGTTGTTGGTGGTCAGTGTGCCCTGGGTAAGGGTAAGGGTACCTTTCACCGCCACTGTATCGCTTGTGCTGTTGATAGAAGCACCCGCACTGTTGTTGAGCTCCAGATTGTAAACACTGCCGTTGCCCGAAAGCGTTTGTGCCGATGAGCCGGTAAGTGCTACACTGCTGCTGCCGCTACCCGCCATGCTGCCATTGTTATTAAGGTTTCCTGTTATGTTCAGCGTAGCGCCGTTGCTCACGGTCAGGATTACACCTGAATTGATATAGAGCGAATGAACGCTATTGGAGGCACCAGATAACAGTGTTGGCTGATTGGACTGGGAAGGAATCAATATGTCGTCTGTTACTACCGGTACACCACCGCAAGCCCAGTTTGTAGAGGTGTTCCAGTCGGTAGGTGAGCCAGAATCTCCTCCTGACCACTGATGCACTGCCGGGGTAATAACAGTTGATACGTCGCTGGTGCTATTACATCCGCTACCGGAGAAGGAAAGGCTTACGGTGTATGCGCCTGCTGCATTGGTCGGTATCATAGAGAATGCCGGAGAAGGTATGACCGTAAACGAAGGTACTGAGCCGGAGCTCGTAGGTGATGATATGCCCGGACCGCTCCATGTATAGGTTGCAGTGCCTGCACCGCCTGATGGGGTAGCATTGAGCGTCTCGATCACCGTAGGGCAAATATTGCCAACGAGCGCGGTAGCGATACTAACAGTAGGCTGTGCAGCAACCGATATAGTAGCTGTGGCTGTGCCAGAATGCCCGTTGCCATCGGTAATGGTTACCGTGTACACCGTGGTGGTGGTAGGTGATGCTGTTACAGATGTGCCTGTTGTAGCAGAAAGGCCTGCCGATGGCGCCCAGGAGTAGCTTACGGTAGGGTATCCGCTGCCACTGGCCGTAAGTGAAGAAGAGCCACCTGTGCATATAGCGGCAGATGTTGGATTGACAGTAACTGTAGGTAATCCGCCGTCGAGACCCGTATAGTAGGCTATGCCTGTTGTGCTGATGTTGGATGTGGAAATGGAATGCGTGCCGGTATTGGCAGCATTAAAGATATTCCATGGCAGCGAGCCGGTATATTGTCCCATATATACAGATGCTTCTGTGCCAACAACATCTGCGGGTACATATGTGGCTGTTACTGAATATACTGTGCTGGATACACCCGATGTCTGAACCGTCCAGTACCTGTTGAGGTAATTAGAGGCGCTGGCATTAGAGCTGTGCTTGCTATTGGTTACTGTTGTGCCGATGTAGGCGCCTCCGGCGAATGAACCACTGGTCATATCAATCTTTACCGGGGAGTAATTGGTGCCATCGCCTACAGGGTAGGTAAACGAACCTGCCGATGACATTAATTTGCGTACCTGCCCTGTGCCTGTAGCAACGATCATGCTGCTTGATGACGGAGTACCTGCTACCGTAGCAGCTGTGCCCAGGATCAGGTTGTTAGACCCTGTAGTGAGCTTGCCTGAAGTGAAGGTAAGCGCACCATTGATGGTAGGATCTGCAGTGAGGCTGACGGTTGTATTGTTGCTAAGAGTTACATTGTTCAGGCTTGCTCCCGAGATGGAAGAACCGGTTCCCGTCATGCTGATAACGCCGCTGCCGGTATGAGTGCCGGTGCCGGTGATATTGCCGCTTACGGAAATGGTATTGCCGCCATCGTTGATGGTGCCGCTGGTGAGCGCCAATGCAGTGCTGATATTGAGGTTGTTGCCAGCTGTTGCCGAGCCGCCACCTGTTATAGAGAATGTGGCTATGTTATTGCTGGTACCCGCCGTAGTTGGGTCGAAATACAGGGTGCCTGCCGATCCCGAACTGCTGATCGTGATATTAGACGAGCTGCCGCCGGTAAAGTATTTCGACGAAGACATGCTGGCTACCTGGCCATTGAGGGTAAGTGTGTTGCTGCCGATATTCAGCGTATTGGCAGCATTGGTAAAGGTGAGCGTACCATTGATAACGGGGCTGCCCGATAATGCAAAATTGCTGCTGGTACCTGCAAATTCCACATTGCCCAGTGTGGCACCGGAAATGGTGCTGTTGGTGCCGGTCATAGATATTTTGCCGGTGCCACTGTGTGTGGCGGTACCGGTGATATTGCCTGCCAGTGTTATGGTTTGGCCGTTATCGGCCAGTGTGCCTGCGGTAAGTGCCAGCGTAGTGCCTATGCTGAGGGCATTACCTAGTGTAGTAACGCCTCCTGTACCATTGATGGTTACAGTAGCAAAGTTGTTAGTAGTACCCGGTGTTGTAGGGTTCATATATATAGTACCCAGTGCAGATGTTGCACCTACTGTGAGGTTGGATGTGGAGCTGCCGGTAAAATATTTGGTGGCAGACATGCCTGATACGGGGCCATTCAGTGTGAGTGTGTTGCTGCCAACGGTCATGGTGTTGTTAGCGCCTGTTATGGTGAAGGTGCCATTGATGGTAGGGCTGCCGGTAAGAACTGCGGCGCTGGTGCCTACTACATTCAGTTCCAGGTTGCCGAGTGTGGCGCCGGAGATATTCCTGTTGCCGCCAGCAATGGAGATTTTGCCTGACCCTGTGCTGCTGTGCGTGCCTGTGCC
>JAOTRH010070588.1:0-50529 GCA_034768845.1 Heliamphora exappendiculata | reverse complement strand
CCCCCCTCTCAAAATGAATTATGGCCCTATTTCGGCAAATTTGTTCATTTTTTGCTCTCTTTTTTGTTCTCTTTTCTGATATTTTTTTTTATCTTTTGGTTAAATTTTTTACTTTTCTTAATTGTTTCGATGAGAGAAATAGGAATGTAAAATTTTTGATCAAATAATAAAAAAAACTAACTAAAAACAAAAATAAGTAATATAAAATTTAACTCATGAACTTATTTTGGCTTATTTTTTATTTTGAATTTTTTCATATTAATTTTTGTATACCTTAACTATAGGGGAAAATAATAAGAGGTAGAATTAGACAAATAAAGACAAGAAATTATTGAACTACAAATTATGGACGCCACAAAAAGAGATAGACAAAGGAACACGTGGAATGGGTAGATGCGGTTTTGCGTCCTAGCTATTGTATAATACCCACCAACAGGCACAAACACAAGTAAAAAAAAAAATCAAATAATCACAAAATTACAATATATATATTTACGTAATTTGATAAATAATGTTTATGCCCACAGCTCACACCAGGACTTCACTATGGTTGAATGAATATCCAATACAACTTATGGAAGCTAAGTTAACATTACATATAAATATATTGTGTCAAAATAGGCAATTAAAGTTAAAAATGTGTAACCCTACAGCATTGCACTATTTGGATGGCCTAAAACTCCGTTCGGTCACTACTTAGTCAATGGCCATTTTGCCTATCACTGTCCATACAGCCTCATCTCCCGCCCAAATGCCCAATACTAGGGACAAAAGAATCCATTCCGCTAGCCACCCTCCGAAGGAGACTCTTGTGATATCCCATCCTATATTGCTATGATATAAAAATTACATTTAGTATATATATATAAAAAAAATTTATGAGTTACTACTAATAACTTGTGCTTAAGTATTTTGGGCCGCGTTGATAGATTCTTTATTTAAATTATTAGGTTAATGGTCCAATTAAATTGTTACAAATGGTATCAGAATTAAGCTCGGTTCCTATGTAGGCCTCCGTGCCTTGTGGATAAATAAATAGAGATTCTGGAGAGGGATAGAAGTCTCGAAATTATATATTTTGTGCAAGCTAATAGGCCACTTTTTGTTCGTTAATGGGCCACATCCCAACTAAGAGAAGAACATGAACCACGCAATAAGAGCGTTGCGTCTTTGAGTAAAGAATATTATGATATCCCATCTCACATTAACAAGATATAAAAATTACGTTTAGTATATAAAAAACCTATATGCTACTACTAATAAATTTTTTTTTTAAGAAGCTACTACTAATAATTTGGATTTAAACATTTTGAGTTACGTTGTTAGATATTTTATTCAAGTTATTGGATCAATTGTCCATTTGAATTATTACAACTCTTATTCGTCCAAATGCAGTTTTATAGTAGAAAGGGTTTCACATCCTTAACACCTAGAAAATATTATTTTCATGGGCCATGATTGTAGAATTATTTTAGTAGAAATTGGATTATTGATATGATGAATAAATAGATGAGATAAACATGTATGTATAACATATTTTACAAATAGTACTGAAGAAAGTAAGTTAAACCATGTAATAAATAGAGATAAAAAGATGGAAAAAAATTAAAAATAATAATTTATATACCGTATAACTATTTATCTTATATTTGATTAGTATGAAGTAAATTAATAATTGGTTAAAGAGATATTTTAACTATTGAATTTTAGTAAAAAAAATAATCCAGAGAAAGTTTAGCCCCGATTGTTTTGATCATTTTCTTTGTATTAATGATCTCTCACTTATCAAAACATATTGAGTATAAATTATCGAACTTGCATAATCTAAAGACTAAAATACGTAAACCAAACAACAAAATAAAAAATATGTGGGCCAATATGTGTCATGACCAAACGCGAATATATCCCCTATTTTAATCTCTCAACGAAACATGTCCATTGGCTTCGTACGAACTCCTAAATTCTCTCTCTGTCTCTCCCCTTTTTACAGGGAGAAGAGGAATGTTTTTGTTTGTTAGCACAAATAATTGTGAAATGTCATATTCAAAGGTAATCAAAGAAATAGAATGGACTGAAGTTGCGACCTGTGATATGCATCGATCATTCATGCATTATCCCCAAAAGTTTGAAGTCAAAGAACACATGTTATGCTCCGCCAAATGCTTTATATTGGAAAGTTTCGTTCTTGATTTCGCCCTTTTGGGTTTTTCGAAAAGTAGATATTCCTAAAAGTTTTCCTCATCTGGTCTCTTTTGGAAGGCTAAGTTGACGAATCCAATGAAGAAACAAACTCTAATCCAAAAAAGAAAAAAAACCCAAACCAGTTAAATAGATTTTGATCCAAAAAAGAGAAATTTTCATTTAGGGAAAAAGGAGTATACATCCATTGAACTTTAGTATTAACATCTAATTACAAACAAGGACCCGATTGTTATCCAAGGTTCAAAAAATCCATTGCCGAAAAATAGTCTCATTTTTTTTTGTGTATGGAGACTGTTGTCACAAATATTATTTGTATCGTCTTTATAGCAGAAAATGATGTAGAATTGAAGCGACACAAAAAATTATTTGTGTCGAAGAATTAGTGTCACAGAACATTTCTGTAGTCATAAGCAAGTTTCTTGCGACGGTAAGAAAACGTTGAGAAAAATATTTATTTCCAATTGCAAACTTTTCCGACTAAAAAACGTTGACACAAATAATATTTTTTCTTGTAGTAACCTCATTATTAAAGTAATATTAGTCGTAAATATTTTGAATTTATGTCGCCTCATCCTCTTAAATATGCAAATACATATTTAAATCTTCCTTTATAGCGGCTCGCGAGTCAACAAAAGCAATAATAAAACCAGATTTTTCATCCTTTTTTCTTAAAACCCACGACACACTAAAATCTTGATTAATAAAATTCACTGACCTGCATGTTGTTGTACCTATTGAAGGTCTTGCTGCAAATGGAGCATTTGAACTGCATCGGCCCTATCAGGATCTGCGCCGGCGTCGGAATCCAAAACCTACTGTCTTTGTTAATCAAAGGTTGGCCATTTATAAACCTATTGCCCTTGGGTTCATCTTCATCCTTGCACCTGTAGGTCTTTCCAGCATCCGAATATCCCGGATTAGGCAACCCTATGTGCAGGGCCACTGTAACTTTCTCAAACTTACTCTCCTCTTCTTTAATCCTATAATTCATCTTTTTCAGACCATCACTTTCTTCTTCTTTCAAAGGGTTCGTCTCCTGGAGCTGGCTTAAAAGAGGCAGGCATTGGATCGTTTCGCTATTGCCGGAAATACCATCCCGGTGATGTGGTTGCTGGCCGAAGAGAGCTGGCAGTTTCAAGAAGCTTATGGAGTTTGTGAATTGAACTTTTTGAGTTACAGTGGATGATGATGAAGAAGAAGTAGGAGAAGAAGATGATAGGGATGATGACGGGGAGGGTGATGGTTTAAGCCATTCAATGAAGGTTGGAGCCTGAAAGCTAAAATCCATATTCTCAACCTAGTAGCTCCTTGTAGTCATGCTATGGGAGCTTAACTAATTCCCTGAGTCTCTACTCATATGGTTTTTATTCAGGCTTTATGTGGGAAAGCCTTTGCACTTAAGGTTGATTTTATAAAGGTGTGTGGTTTGTCTTTTGAGAACTTTTCCTTGCTATCTTTCTTTCCTTTTTATCCTTTCACCCCTTGGCCATTGGAGAGAGAGAGAGAGAGCGAGAGAGAGAGAGAGAAAAGAGATTAGTGGTGGGGTTGGGAAAATGAAATGCAAATCTGAGGACCAAGATCCCCTCCATTTTTTTTAATGAAATGTAGGCACTCTCCATTTTTATTTTATAAGTGGATTAATTTTGATGATTTAAATTGTTCATATTATAAATTTTAATAAAACGATTACTCATGCATAAAATTAAGTTGCACGAAAATCAAAATTTAGATATTTTGATAACATCAATTTTTAAAATAATATTCAATTTATTCTCAAAAGTATGCATGTCATTATTTGTTTAGAGATAAATATCTTTCAACCGGATAATTATTGATATTCGATCAACTTATATTTATATATATATGATTTTCTCAGTAAATTGTATAATATGAACAATTTAAATCATCACAGTGGACCACCGTAGAAATCATAAAAAGAAATTGTGATATCTCCATTTCTTAAGCATGATCCAATTTTGAGACAGTATTAAAGAGAATCCTAGAATGTGTAGTCATAGCATATTTAGTATCAGATTTGAAAACTTATAGATAAGTACTGTTATATACTCATAAAATTACTTGCAATTTAAGTCAAATGTTCCAATTCGCTGGACTATTAATTTTAAATTGTGCATAATTTTATGAGTAACTTTCATAGGTAAATATCATTATTTATTTAATTAATTATATTTTGAGGTGTGTGTTGGAGTAGCTATCATGGAATCTTACCCACATGCGTACAAATTTCTTGCAAGTTGACAAGCCAATGCCTCAAATAAGGGAATGGCAGGGGAGAAGCAATTAGTCAATACCTAATAAAACAACAAAAGTGCAACATAAGAAAAGAAAATAGTTTATAAACTAAACCGTAAATGGCACTATGTTCATGCATAGCATATTTATACAAAGTATCTTCATTCAAGAAGGTAGTATTTTATAGGTAAAAGTGACCTCTTTATGGTTAAGTATTTCAACTTTTATTCAATATAAGCTGCTAAAGATCCCTTCATATATTAAATAAAACTAATACGGAGAATTTAATTTCTAATGCTTAATTATTATTTTTTATATAAAAATTTCTCACTGATTTTTTGACAAAACACAGACATGTTCTCTTTTCTTTAGTGCTTGTCCCTTTTTGTTTTATTCAATAAAAATATCTGTTGGGCATGTGTCTTGTATTCTGTGTATCTGTATAATTAAAATTTTATTTATATGTATTTGGCTGGGCTGGAGTCATCAATTTATAAAATGTCTAATATGTGTAGGATTTTATAATTATATGGGAGATAGAATTTTAGGATTTGCCTATAAATAGGATTTCATAATTCTAGTTGTTGTGTGAGTTGAATCAAATGAGTAAAAATATAAAAAGATATAAAAAAAATAGCAGGAGCATGGAAGCAACCCTTGAACGGGTAAACGGGGTTTGTTTTAAGACTCAAGTTGTTGATGTAAGATTTTGAGGTATTTTTGATCTCATTATTGTACACTTTTTGTATGTGATTTTTTCTTTGGTGTGTGTATAGTTTTATTTTTGTTTGTATTCGGAGATTAGTGTTAAATCCCAATAAGTGGTACTAGAATCGATGGTAAACGATTCAAATCTGCGATAAATGACCGGAGCAAGTTATAATTTTTAGTCTTGTTCGACACAAAATAAAAAATATTATATTGCATAAAAGAAAAAAAAAAAGGCAATCAAAGACGTTATAGAGACACTATTCCATAAATAGTGGACTACATGCTTTGTTACTCTATGAGATCCAACACAACCTCTTAACAGAAGGAAGCAGAATGGTTTTGGAATGGAACCTAATCAAGGGGGGCAGAGCGATTAGGACTCTATAAATAGGACCCTATGTCAGTTTTTTATCATTGTATTTTTTTCATATTTATTTACAAAAATATTGTACAAATATATACAAAGAGATTAGCAACCCTATATTTGGTTATACAGATTTTAAGCCTATAATCATGGTTAACCTTTTATAGTTATGGCTATTCCTATAATCTCTCCAATTCTATTTACTATAATCTCTTTGATTCTATTCCTATAATCTCTCTAATTTATCTCTTAATTGACAACTCACACTAATACTTCCCCTCAAGTGGAAGCATTCAAATCTTCAATGCGCAACTTGCCTAGTGAGTCATAGAAATCCTTACTTAATATGACCTTTGTAAGAATATTCGTCAGTTAGTCTTCGAACTTCACGAATGGAAATCGAATTATTTTAGTTTTGAGATTTTCTTTAATAAATTGTTTGTCAACCTCCACGTGTTTGGTACGACTATGTTGGACACGCAAAAGAGGTCCATTTCGGAGGTAGGAGCAAACCAAATTTTAGCTAAAAATCTTTTGAGTCACAGGAGTTCTGAAATATTAGAGTTGTATGCTAAAAATCATGAATTTTATTTGATTTTAGTATTTAATTTTACTTTTAATAAAATTATTTTTCCTTTTTATGAGAATTTTAATAAGTAATGAATACAATATCACTTCTTTAGTATTTATACATGAATGTCCTTTATTCTGTACAGTATTTAATTTAGTGTGTAGAGTACGGTTTGCACACAGAAGACTAGATTATAAGTTCTTACAAAATATAAGTTTTTGTTCACAGTTTAGATGGAATTGGACAAACCATCAGTACGATTATAGCATAGAGTTTTAGTAGGTCTGTCTTGGTTACGGAGAACAGATAATAGCGTCGTCTATTATTCTGACTCGTTGTGCTAGTATACTTTGTGTGTATTGAACATGACTACATTGGGATAATTAATTTTATACTGACTATATAAATTAATTCATACACCAAGGTTATTATGAGTACTTATGCTCTTAATCCCAAAAAAATTATTATTTGTATATATTTAATATTCATTATTTTGATTCATTAGATTGTGTGATCTTTTCTAGGTCAATAATTCTGGTGAGTTGGATAGTGGTATTAATTATATGATAAATATTAATTATTAACGGAATCTATGTCCCGATTGTTTGGGATTGACGATACCTCCTTAAAGAAGCTTATAAATTTTGACCGGGCCAAACCCTATAGGTGAATTTAATTATATGACAGTCAAATAAGTTAAGCGCAAGGTTTTAAAAAATTTTAAATATGCCGATTAAATTAAATTGTCAGTAATTATATTTAAACGGCAGGTATCGAGAATCTTAACGTGGGGAGATGAGTTAAGTATTTAATAACAGGAGCTCAATGTAAATTGGTCTTGAGATTATGGCTAGAAGTGCAGTTACAATTTTTTAGTGGTATGAACTGTAATTTAGTTTTTATAAAAATTGCAGTAACCGTTGCAAAATTTTCATAATTATAGAAACCGCTGAGAGATTTTCATATTTGCAAAAATCGCAGGATAGGTATCTGGATTACACTAGAAATCTATGTAATAATTACTCCACAAGTCCCTGTTGTAGCCCTATAAATATGTGAGTAGGCTGAACAATATTCTGTTGTTGTCTTTCATGACTAAGATTGATCAGATTCTGCTAGTACAAATTCTCAAAAAATCGTAGCCAACACTACATTCGGGAATCACAATACATGGTTTACAAGAACAAAAAGGAAGATTATAAATCTTCTGCCTCTCTGGCATCCCCGAATCAACCTGCGTGACCGATACCTGAAAAACATTTCAAATCCCACACCATAAGCCAAAACTCAGCAGAAACTAGACAAACATGTAATATAAACAAAATATGCGCGGTAAACGATGCACAATTTTTGACTCTCTTTCAAGCCTTATAATAATTTTTTTTTCATGCAAACGGAATGTAGGTATAAGAACCATTTTTGACTCACAGGAGCGCCGCAAACGGTTTGAAAACAATTTTTGATCACGACTCACACTAGTCTTAAAAACAATTTGAAATAGGGTTTATCCATCCCACAATGCTTTACATGCAGTCCACGTACCTTCTCGAATTTTCATAGAGGGACCGCAGCTCTAAATAATGCATTGTTAAATAGAGTTAACACTCGTTGAACCACGAATAGATATCATGCTTCACATGCAACCCGTGCAACACACCCAACGCATGCATCTCATGCAACACACAACGTACGCATCCCGCGCAACACACACAACGCACGCATCTTCTCGAGCTTTCACCGAAGGACCAAAATCTGCTCTATCTAATGCATCGTCGACCAGAGTTAACATATATCTTCTCGAGCTTTCACTGAAGGACCAATATCCACCATATCTAATGCATCTTCATGGACTTTCATAGTAGAACCAATATCCGCCCCAACTAATGTATCTTTACGGACGTTTACCGAGGGACCAATATCCGTCCCAACTAATGTATCTTTAAAATTGGAGTTTTAATCATTGCAACACATGCATATATAAAATTGAAACTTTAGATGCACAACGCCCATAAAAGGCCACATAGGATCACATATCCATCCTACAACATGCATGAATAAAGCTAGCTAGAGTTTTATAAGCATAGAATCACATATAACCATCATGTTTCACATAACGATGCCACACAACCCGTCACGACACCACGAGCCACACACCCGGCACAACCAACAAACTTACGAAACAAGACCTAACCCAAGGCTAATGAAACCGAGATAAAACTCAACCCCGAAGGCTAACTCAGACCCTCAAACCCAAATTTTCACAAACATTTTCGCAAAACACCTACCTTTTTTCTAAAAAAACCCCTTTTTAGAAAAGAACCTCAGACTCAAACACGTCCCGCATCCAACGATGCATAGACACTACGCACATACTCGCGCACTAACGCCACGCTAAAACAACCCACGTTATCCCCGAGGATGACAACAAACAACAAACAACAAACCACCACGGCCCTGTCACAACAAATCGAAACGAAACATGACTAACACCCCTCTTCATGATTTCAATTAGTAGAACCCCACAATTTCATTGACTAAGAGCCACTAGAGTAGAGCCAGTCACAAACACATCAGAACCCAGACCAACACACGCCCAACATGGCCAATACGGACCCATACACCCCCAACATGGTAAATACGGACCCACACATGCCCAACACCGCAAGCACGAACTCCCACACGCCCAACACTACAAACACGAACCCATACACGCTGTAAACACGAACTTCCACATGCCCAACACGGAAAACACGGACTCCTACACGCCCATGAAAACACCAAAACACCCCAAGGAACAAGAAATTTGATAAAAAGTTCCATTAAGTATAAAAACGAACCTTTTTCAAGATATTTGGCCAAAAATAGATGAAAAATGGTTAAGAAAATTTGACATACCCTCACTATTTTGGCCATAACTTGTTTCACAAAAAGAATTTTGTTGCGAGAGTGGTGTCATTGGAAAGAAGACTTCCGAACCTTCAATTTGAGTACAAAAACGATACAATTACGAGTTCGGATGAGGAAGTTATGATCAAAAGAAAATGGTCATGTGCAGCCAGTCTACTTGAGCAGACAGAGAGGCACTCGAGTGCCCAGACGCCCGAGAACAGCCTAGATTTTCCCCTGTTTTGTGTTCTAAGCTCCAAAACTCTTACACACTCACTATAATGCTTCAAAACACACATAAACCTACTAACTCACATATTTTTGACACCCGCGGACAAACACGAGCTCAAACCATCAAGAACCACCGAACGAAAAACCTCAAAACCCAGTTCACCCAACCGAAAACAACACAAAAATAGTTTTGAACCAAAACCCAATCTTTTTGAAACGTAAATCGATTTTTCATGCATTTTTAATTAGTAAAAACACACACGATTACACGTAGCACCCTTATAAGACATGAGAGTCTAGAATTCTACCTCGTTGAGTAAAAAACTTGACACCTCGATCCACGTGTAAAATCAAACTTCGTCGGAATAAAATTCTGTCTGGATGAAAGCGTAGCCCACCGTGCCAATAGAAGGGTTTCTCTGTTGGATCGCCAAAAATTGAGCCCCGGGCCCCCGAGAGGTTAGAGAGAAAAAAGAAACTTAGTTTGTAAGTTTTGAAAATATCTTTTAAAAATATCTAACGTGAGATATTTATAGGCCACGAAAATATTTATTTTCTTTTTTTTTGAAATTTGTGCCACAAGGCCCAACGGCCTCGAGAACCAGCCCCACATGTATATCTAAACCTGAACATGCATAAAAATGCGTACAAACATGCTGCAACGAAAATGACGAACACGCGTCGAGAAACGTCGAAAAGGAAAATGGGCCAAGGTTTCACAGGTTTGCCCAGAGCTTCAACTCAGAGAATCAAAGTTTGTAGTTGAAGAAACGATCGAAAGGTATTCATCTAAATTAACTGTGGTGACATGGGTTTTATTTTGATCGTTTGACATTAAGAAATTTTTAATCTAGAGCCTATTTTGGCGATTGCTCGTCCAATTTTTATTTTTAAAAAAATTGTATTCAAATAAATGATCTTGGCAGTTTACTTTCAACACGAAAGTCCCTTAGCTATTCCAAAGAACTATGCGTTGACACTTGATAATGCCACCACCTTTTACTTCTTACCTCTCCATATAATAAGATTTCCCTTGGCAAACATGAACTAGCCCGAGGTGGATCTTCTGTCTGTGGCGTTTCCTACCCAATTCGCGTCTACCATTAACTCTGAGATGGTTATTTTTTGAAAACAAAATCCCTTTTTCTAGAGATGATTTTATGTATCTTAAAATCCAGATTACTACTTCCATATGATCCTTACTAGGTTGGTGCTTGAATTAACTTACTACACTCACTGTGTAGGCAATATCTTAATGGGTATATGAGAGGTAAATAAGTTTACCAACTAATTTCTAGTACCTTCCTTTATCCATTGGCATTTGCCTTGGATATTCTCCGAGCTTGTTGTTCTGAATGATTTACAATCCAACATTCCAACATCACATAGAAAATCTAATACATATTTTTGTTGGAAAAGAAATATACCTCGTCTTGATCTAGCAACCTATATTCCTCTTAGATTTTTCATCTCGAACTCGATCACCAATTGTTTTCGAAGCTTTGCGATTTCCTTCATATCATCCCCTGTGATGATTATATCATCGACATACATAATTAAAGCTATTACCTTGCCCCCTTGGTGCTTCATAAATAATATATGATCTGAATTACTTTGGTGAAAGCCATACTTCTTCATTGTCAGACTGAACTGCCCAAACCATGCTCGAGGTAATTGGTTTAGTCCATACAGTGTTCGCTGCAATTTGCACACAACTCTAACTTTTAAAGATGTTGTGTAACTTGGAGGAGTATTTATGTAGACGTCCTCTTCAAGGTCATCATGAAAAAATACATTCTTTACATCAAAATGATGCAATGGCCAGTCCAAGTAAGCTGCGAGAGATTAGAGGACCCTAACCGTATTTAGCTTAGCTATCGATAAAAATGTTTCTTGATAGTCTACGCCATATGTCTGAATGTATCCCTTTGTGACTAACCTCGCCTAGTATCATTCTATAGATCCATCTACCTTGTGTTTGACAGAGAAGACCCACTTGCACCCGACTAATTTCTTTCCTTTAGGCAATGGAACCAAGGTCCATGTTTGATGCTTTAGTAGTGCCCCCATTGCTTCCTCTATTGCCTGAGTTCACTTGGGACTCGCTATTGTTTCCTAAACTGTAGTGGGAATATGACATGCAGAAAGCTCGTGTGCGAATGTCTTCAGAGGCTCGAGTAGCTTTTCGGTGGAGACATAGTGTAAGTGCTGTGTAATCCTAAGAGGGGGGTGAATTGGATTTTTAAATATTTTTTACACAATTTTTTAAATACAAATTAAAAAAGATATTAATCAAATTTTATTCACAATGTATGTAATATAAAAGAAAAACAATAATATATCAAATAATTATGAAAGTAAAGAGTTTAAGAGAAAGAGATAATAAAACCAAGATTTTTACAAGACTCGGCGCTATGGTTTACGTCCTTGCCTCAATTGTGCCGCTTGAGGATTACAATACCCCCTCATTAAGGCGGAGAAACCTCTCTCCTTCACTAGACGGATAAACCTTTACACCAAGAGCACTCTAGCTCTTTGACCCAACTGAATCCTCTCACTTAAACAAGGCTAAACCCTAGCCTCAATTACAGTAAGATTAAACTAGAAGGCATACAAATGAAAGCTCTTTCAATGAGAAAATGAGTACAAACTATAGCACACTAGTTCAGTCTAAAAAATATATCACTTGATGCTCAAAGAGAATTATAGGATTTTTTTCTCAAAGAATGAATAAAATAATAAAAAATTTTGGAGCACAAATCGAAAGCACAAGAGAAAATAGAATGCAAAGCTTGTTGATGCCTTTGACAAATCTTAGGCTATATTTATAGGAAAAAAATCTAAACTAGCAATTGGGCTAAATATATAACTTTTAAACTAATCGTTGCAGCCAAAATTCAAAAATTCGTCAACTCAATCGACTGACCTGGGAGGTTCGATCGATTGAACTACCTTTCCATCGAATTTTTTTTTGATAGAACAACACTTCAGTCGACTGACTATTATGCCTCAGTGGATTGCCCTTCTATAAATTAGATTTTTCATTTATGAAAATACTTTTAAGCTCTTTAAAGAATATCATTGTTATGAAAAATAATTTTCATAAAATTTAAGAGATTTATGATCCATCTAAGGTATTTCTATGAGCTTCAAACAATAAACTTATGAGATTGAATATACATAGCTCATAATTTCAATACATTTAAAAATTAACAACTTTTGTCTTCACTTGCCTCATAACTTGTAGCAAAGATGGTTCTTTTTGCATGTTTCATGGCTTGCAAGTTTCATCCATAATTGAGCTTTCTCATGAATTTTCTATATACAAGCTCAATTGCATAATTAGATATCTAAGTTTGTTATCATCAAAATGGGTGTTGAAACCTTGTTAGGTCAACAATCTCCACCTTTTTGATGATGACAAACAAAAAAAAAAATAAGATGAAATAATTATACTAAGCTCCTTCCACAATATGCATATACAAAATAATGCTTTTAAGTTCAAAGAATTAAGTGACAATATAGATTTTAAGACTTAGGATTCTTTGATTTCAAGATTGCTGAATATCTCAACATGTAAGCATGTATGGAGCAATAGATTCCTTGATTTCAAGATTATGAATATTTCAACATGTAAGCATGTAATAGAGAACATAAAGTGAAATAGACAAAAGTTAAATATGTTTATCCAAAAATAAGACCATAATGTCATTCAACCATATCATGCTAAGACCATAATGTCATCCAAAAGTACAACATTATAACAAAATCATAATGTTCAACATCATAACACAACCATAATGTGAAGTCCAAAAGTCAAATTTTTAACCAAAAGTAAAGTATTTTTCTCACTATTCTCCCCCTTTTGGCATTAACAAAAAGGACTAATCAGAGATGGTTAAGTCAAATTCATCTTCATCTTCGACATCATCCTCACTGCCATCATCGTCTCCATCAGTACTATTGAAATCATTATTATATGGAGGAAGGCCCAAGGCATCTTCGATACGAGTAAGCCGTTTGGAGACCTTTTGGAACTCCCCATTATTTTCTTGGGTGAAAGATTTGATTAACTTCTTAAGAAAGGACTTTGATGATTTGGCATGAGTAGGACCAATATCGGAAGCCACGGTAGGAGGAGCATCGGCTTGATTATATGCTCATTCTTCATCTTCATCTTCTTCTTCTCCCTCTTCAACCACAGGTGGTACTCGCCTCTATCTTCCAACCTTAGGTTGCCAGCCCCCATCTTGCACGGTATAACCCATTTGTTGTAAAGTGGTATTATTGAAGAAATCATAGAGTTTTGATGGAATAAAATTTAATGGAGATGGAGAGAAATCGATAGACTCAAAGAATGGAGTAAGAAAGGCACCATATGGAAGAGTGTGATGCTTAGTACCCTCTTTAGCTAGCATCCATTGACAAATAAGAGATGGAAGATCAAGACGTTTACGCATGTATACACACCACATGAGGAAGCAATCTAGATAAGAAATATAACTCCTTGCACCACTACGAGAGAGAATGTTGTCAGTGATGATAAGGTGGATTATTTTAGCCTCAAGAGTAGGTTGGGAATATTGAGGTGCAAGGGTGAAGTTGATTACCCATTCACTCATAACCATTGGCAAAAAGGTTTGAGGAGTAAAGTCATGTTCCATAATCCAATTGGTGGAGTATTTAGGACAAACAAAATCTCCTCTACCAAGACCAAAAAGATTTGCAATGTTTCTATTGGCAAAGTGATATTGTTTTCCAAATAAGGATGTGAAAAGATGAGTGTACAGATCATTAACATGGGGTTTATCCTCTTTCACAAGATTTTCATAAAAGAGTTGAGTGTGTTGAGAAAAAATACCTTTAGGTTGATAAAATAAATAAGAACCCCATCTAACCTTAGTTAGGAGTCGACAAACATTTGGAAAATGAAGATCCATGAAGCGCGTGTCCAAAAACTTACCAAAGATGGGTTCAAGGGACCAGAGATGAGTTTTATAGAGAGTTTTGGCTCGTCTCATAGAGAACCATTGATCACTTTCCTCCGTTGTATTCTCTCGAGCAATAGATTTTCCTTTTCTACCTTTATTTCTAGGGGGCATTTTAGAATGGAGGAATGTAAAGAGAGGAAGAAAATTAGAATGATGGAAGAGATGAGTTGAAGAGATCAATTGGGAGGAAATGAGAGAAGAAAAAAGGAGATGAGAAGAACAAGAGAATATGAACTGATGTGTGGTTCGGTCGATTGAAGTGGGGAACTCAGTCGACTGAAGTGCTGGAGAATTTCCCAAATTTGGTCAAGAGTTAGTTTAGCCAACTGAAGATAGTGGTTCGGTCGACTGAAGTGCTGCGAAAAGTCTTCCTTTGGTTTTAATGATGATTAAACCTTATTTTTCACACCACATCCCAAACATATAATAAGCCTAATTCTCATCATATTAAGATGAATCTATCTTCAATAAGAGGTTTTATAAAGGTATCGGCCCATTGTTCATTAGAGCAAACAAATTCTAGAAAAATGTTACCTTTTTGCACATGATCACGAAGAAAGTGCTGTCTTATCTCTATATGTTTGGTTTGTGAATGCAATATGGGATTGTTAGATATATTGATTGTACTTGTATTATCACATTTTATTAGCACAATAACATAATTTAATTTATAATCTTTAAGTCGCTGTTTCATGTATAACACTTGGGCACAACAACTTCCTGTGACTACATATTTTCCTTCGGCGGTAGATAAGGCTACGAAATTTTATTTCTTGAAAAACCATGAAACAAGAGACCTTCCTGAGAAATGGCAAGTTTCACTCGTGCTTTTGCGGTTAATTTGGCACCCGGCAAAGTCCGTGTCCGAGTAACTTATCAATTAAAATAAATAAATTTTGGTGAGGCTTGAAACCAAGCACACATACACACACTAAACATTATATCGGGTCGACTTGCAGTTAAATATAGTAAACTACCAATCATACCTTAGTAGAGCTTAGTGTTTACCGGTTGTCCTTCCTCATCTCTATCAAGCTTGATTCATGGGTGTTCCAACGGCTTTTCCTTTTTCCATGTTGAATCTCTTGAGTAAATCCCTTATATACTTTAATTGGTTCACAAAAGTCCCGTTCTTGGGTTGTTTGATTTGAAGCCTGAGGAAAAATGTGAGCTCGCTCATCATGCTCATCTCAAATTTCTTTTGCATACAAATTGAAATAATCCTTGCACAAATTTTCATTAGTAGCACCAAAAATGATATCATCGACATGTGACACACCCCATTCCCCGGATGTTTCGGGATACATGTAACTATAAATAAGGGACATATTCTAGCTGAACATTCATAGATACATAAGATAACTACTACATCATTAATGACTTATAGTTAGTTCAAAATACTTACTAATTACAGTCATTCAGAAAATTTCAACAAAAGTTACAATATGCCCATGGAAAACTGAACAAAGATCCAAAAATAGACATCCTACGTCTTCAAACTGCTTCGTTAGAGTTAATCGGCTCCTGCCACTCTCCTTATTCTTCGTAGTTTTCTTCTTCGACGAGCACGTCTTCCTCAAAAGGTCATTCTTCTAGACCTGTGGCAAGAATGCCATGAGTCGGAACTCAGAAGCAAATTTTTTAAACAGTCTAACAAACTTACAACAAGATATCCTACAATACATATCGTATAATGCCCATTACAAATTTAAGGGGTACATAGATATAGACAATTCATTATTTTCAACAGGACAAGCACATATAAGAACAATGGTGTAAGTGCGTGATGTAGATGAATGCAATGCAGACGCCTAACCCAAGGTATTTCCAGAATAGTATCATGAATTCCACACCAGGAATTACAGAGTAGACTTAATGGGATTTGACCGCTAAACATCTTCTTGCATCGTTATGAAAGGTAAATGCTCGCTTTGGCTTCATGCCTCAGCCATTTTACTCAATGGCAATGGCGAGGGGAAGCCAGTTTCATCCTTATTACAATCCGTCCATCCTTATTCCAAGTTATTTGGCCAGATTACTTGCACACAAAACCCACCTTAAGTACAAGAAGTATCCTTTGGCGTCAACCCAAAGTTTAAATTACTGAAATAAAAAGGGTAGTGACGAACCCATGGTGCCTTCACCCGTTTCTCATAATAAACTCCATTTTCATTATAACAACTTCCCAAATCATTGGCAACCATGGACGCCCTAGATTCAAAACTACAGGAATAATGATTTCCATGTTACCCAACCCAAATTTGAAAGATACGAAGGGATTCTGATAATCCAAGATGCAATATGTGAATGTTCATGGTATGCAACATGCTTCTTGTATGCAGTTAATCATGGTATGGCGTATAAATATGATAGGGCACACGGTACAACTTGCTAAAGCATCAAGTACAATCATGCGAAGTATAACCACAATTTAAGCGACATAGAATCTAACCATCAGCATGAGTTCATTTAGTCAAAAGCATCATTTTATACACTAATTATTCACAAAATTCATATAAGATTCACATATTCAAGTCTCATAAGTAACACATCATTTGAACACTTAGCTAATTTTAGGTACAAGTTTAATTACTAGTTGTAAAGTTGCGACAGCGTTTTGAAGTACTTAGACATTGATTTAATTTCTGAAATTGGAACACCAATTAGATAAAGATATTTCATATGCCTTTTATATTTATCACCAAGGTCAGTTCCTAAGGGAAAAAGGTCATTTATTTTAATTTAGGAAAAACCATTCAGCACTTTACACAGAAAAACTCAGAAATTGGGTCTCTGTTGGCCACGGTTTGCGGTCACCAATTCAAGGGTTATGGATCTGATTTTTGGTGGAGTTCTAGCTTAAGATGTTCCCTGCAAGTTTTATGTTTTGTACTAAGGCAAGTTATTTGGAAAAAGTTTGAGAGTTTTGGTCAATTTATAAAAATGGTTCAGTCAGTTTAAAAAGGGTCTGCATAGTGTGTTTTTAAAAGAGAATTCTCAAAACCTTTGGGGTATCATCCCAGGGTATTTTGGGATGATATTTATTCAGTAATTAGTTTAATATGTTATCTACATTTTTTATGGTTAGCACTTTTGGATTTTGCTTCTAAAAAATTGGGTTTTTGGTCTCACAAAAATGTGTGACAGAGATGTCTGTCAGTCACTGAACCTCAACAGTGACTTTGGGAGGGTTCCTCACCTATCAAGACTTCATATTGTTGGCTCATATTTGGTGTACAAAAAGCTAAATATGTCCTCTATAAGTTTTCTGTTTTGACCTAAGCTCGGTTCTTACTCTATCTTAGGGTTTGTAGGCTTGCAACTCAGAGTGGTCAATATTTGACATGCTTTGGTAAAAATGAGATATCTGGAGTTCTACCCAACGAAATCACTTCAAACCAATTTTGTATAAAAAAGAACTCTAACATCTAGATCTGGACACAAATATCACTTTAAGATTAATTTTTTTACAATTAGTTATGATGTTTTAAAGTTGGTGGCAGAAAGTAAGTAAGTTTAAAAAATCAGACTACTTAGGGTTTTGGTTGGTTAGCTTATGTTCTGTACATTTTTGACATGTTTTCTTTGCATGCATGTTATAAACTCATGTAAACCAAAATTACAGAATATACACAAGCCATAAAACTTAAAAACATACGCATACAAGCTCATACAAAACACAATCTTGCCCTAGCAGTCCATTATTTGCATCTACAACGCTTTTTTTGAGTTATTTTTCATTTCTTTTTCTTAGGGTTTGTTATAGAGATGGATTGAGGGGTATCTTGAGGGAGAATATCAGAAGGTTTAAGAGAGTTGCTCACCTATTTCGATGCTTAAAATGTTGAGGAAGAAGTGGACTTAGCTTCAATGCTTCTCCTTTGATTTTTTCCTCCTCTTTCTTTCTTCCTTCTCTCTTCTTCTTTCCTTCTTCCCTTGAGAATACTTAGAAAACTTTTTGGTCTCTCTCACTCTCACTCACAGCCGAAATATGAAGGAGAATGGGGAGGGTTTTATGTCTATTTTATAGGAAAAAAAGTTAATAAAATAATTATGGCATTTATGCAATTTTTGAATTTTTAGATTCCCTCGTTGGTTGCATGGGAGGTGTGATTTAATTGAGACTTGCAAGTTCAGATTTGGCAGCAAGGGGAGTCGACTGGGACTGTTTGGGAGACTAAAAAGTTGATTTGGTAGTTAATTTGGGTTTTAAATTGTATTTTGGTATATTTTTGTGAATATAAATAGATCAAATATTAATTTTATGTATCTTTTGGTATCTAAACCTACTAAAACCTATTATATTAATGTATTTATAATTAATTTAGTCTTCTCATATTTTATCATAATTTTGATAGTAATTAATTAAATAGGTGTAGACTTTTAAGCTAAATTAAGTTAGTTTGACTAGAATTAATTTTTTAACTTATTTATTATGTAGAGATTTTAAATAGTTATTTGTTTATTTTTGTTGATCTATATTATTATATTAGTATATATATTATTTGTATAAAAAGTATTGGATCAAAATAATGCTTAATTTATACCTCTTTTCTCATTTTTAAGCTTAAAAAGATAAAAAGTAGCTTTTTGGACACATTCTCCTAGGTGACCAGCCATGCAAGGGAAATTTGGTTATTTTTGTTGTTATTTTATATTTTATTAATTAATTGTATATAAATATCTGATTTTAGGTATCCATATGTTAAATTTTGAATTTTTAGAACTTTTTGTTGTATTAGGGGCAAAATGGTTATTTTACCCTAATTATGGGAATTTTTTAATTTTTAGTTTAATATTTCATGTTATTTACTTAATTTAAGTTGTTCCGAGACTTTTTTAAGTGTTAGGGCTTTGCCTCTTAGTATTTGGTGTGTTTTAGGATTTTTTGGTCAAATTTTGGGTTTCGGCTTACTTAGGGTTTTTAAGCTAATTAGGGTTTCTCTTATTCATGCAGTGGCCTAGGTTCTTGTTATCTATCCATCGCTAATACTAGGGTTTGGGCTAGATCACTCCATGGGTAGTTACAGTCCAGGCTGTTACAACTAGGATCCGAGCCAGGTTGTTACAGTCTAGGTGGTTACTACTAGGGTTCGGATCGAGGTGTTACAATCTACCCCCCTTAAATAAATTTTATCCTCGAAATTTCATGTGAAAGATGGTGGATGATTACTTGCATTTCTTCTCTTCGAAGTTGTGTCCTTGAGTTGCTCGTTATTGAGAGTGTGGACAAGGTCGGGTTTATACGTTCAACATTTGGGAAAAATGGTTTTTTAATCTTACTAATTTTTTAAACCGATCACTACGAAATTCTCAATAATCACGTCGCATACTTGTGGCATTAGAATTGGTTGTCTAGTGCTAACCTAAAAGCCTTCATCTTTCAAGCGTATCCTTTTTTCGAGATAATGCAACAAGTTTATTTAACGTATATCTTAGAGTTTGCGATTTCGGGTGTACCTCTGATCATTAACGGATACTCCTTCTTCTCTTGGGAAGGCGAGCCTCTGGTCCATTGGTTCTCTTGTTGGTCGAGTTGTATCATCCTTTCCGAACTACTCATTCCCTTTTTACGAATATTGTAGTTTCTTCCCTTTGGTAGTGGGCATTCTAACTTTTTATGTCCAAACTTACTACAATTGAAACAGATTGTTGAGTTTATCTCTTGTGAACGGAAGACACTTCCCTCATCACTCTTTGGTTGGCCAAGTTGCACCATCTTTTTCACACCATTTGTTCCTTACTGCAACTATTTTGTTCGATCATTGTAACTCTGTTATGATTGATGGTGGTTGTAGTTTAATTCTCTTCGTTGTGGGTACTCAGATCTTTTATGTCCAAGCCTATGGCATTCATAGTAGATTTTTAATTTTGGTCCCCTTTTTCCTAGTTGTTTCCGTTGGTCACTTTGAGGGTAAGGTTCCAAGTGTGTGATCTTCTTGTTATTTCGTAGTGGTCCTCCTTGGTTGTCTTCTTCAGTTCTTATCGGCCAGTGCGTTATCTTATGTTCTGGCTGGTTGCACCTATAACAAACTCTTACTGTTGGTTGTTGTTGCTGTGTGGTCTTGATCCAAACCTCTCTCGTTCTAGAAAAATTATTCTTCTCAGGTGTTGGGACATTTAGTATTCTTAGGTCCGATAAGTACCATGATCCTTCCTGGGGTGCCTTCCCTTGTAATCGATCCAAGTTAGTTATTAGATCTTGCACAATTTGTGTTAAGCTCGGGACTTCCACTTCCTCTTCAGTTTCCCCTACTTTTGCTAAATACCCATGGTTTTGTTTTTGTTCTGCTATCTCTAAAGAAAGGAAAAAAGGGGTCATGAAACTGTTTGCTAAAGTTGGTTCTATTTTTAAGGTGAAGCATGACACTCAATCTCCCTATTAGTATAAAAAGTCTTATTCAATGAGATTCTATCGTTCTTCACCAAAGATCGTCATAGCAGGGCTACCATTCTGGGTTTTATATAAATTTTTGTTATTGTATTTCGAGTCTCACTTTATTAACTAGCAAAGATCAATTCCAACCAATCAATTCCTTTCTGTTTCTATTCCGTATACTGATAATTTCGCAGTGTTGTTCACACATATAACCTCATATGGTTGCAAAGGCTAGTTGGAAGTTCGTTATTGTAAGCGGCTTTAACCAAAAATAAGGATTTCCTCCAATCTCCTTTATGCCTACTCTTAACATACTTTTGATGGTTTAGAACTAAGTGTTTTTACTGCCCTGGTGAGATGCGGATCTTGTTTAGGTATGATAAAGAACTTTCGTTGGTATAAAATTTCACGGGCGTACTTTTTGCTTGTAGCTACCAATGTGTAGTGAGGTTTAACTCATAGAAATAGGACGGTCTTAGTAAGGTAATTTATTACAACTCAAATGTTTTCGTACTCTTGAGGCGATCTTTGACAAATTCTAGTGACAAAGTCCGTAATCAAATGCTTACCAACCTTTCCAAGTGCTATACCGTTTCTCTTAGCTTCCATCATTTGTCCTTCATGTGCTGGTATGTAGGGTTTGGATGTCTCTTCCATTGACTAGATTGCTTCTCTCCAGTTGTTGGTCACTTTAGGACAACTGAATGGGATAAAAGGTATGTCTGAGGTAAATATTGAGTCACGTAATCCATTTTGGTTCTTCATCAAACTTCTGATGCTCATATCGTTGTCAGAGATTTTACACTGAAAGTGGGGATGGCCGGATTCGGATACTATCATTTTGGTGAGAAAGCTGATGTGACTAATGATGTGTACGAGTACTCTTTCTTTATTTGTATACTAAGGTTGTCCTAAACTCAAGGCGTGTCTCTTGTTTTTCACTTTCCTACTGTCGGTATGAATCTTTTGTTTTTCGGTTTGTTGGATTTGCGGGTCCACTATGAACTAGTTTGAGGAAGGCCTAAATTCTGTCACATGGTGATGTTATGAGTCCCTTGATGTGAAGCTATGGTTCCTAACTATAGGTTACTGATAGCATAGTTCTACTTGTTGGCTCCTTTTAAAAGGTGTAGTCAATTGAGTAAACCCTTATTTAATCATTCCTACAGTCAGGGATCCCGATCTTTAAAACTTCGTTAAACGCGAACATTGACAGTGCTTTGAGTTGTAATGTTGAGGAAAGATTGTTCTATGATTTGAAAAGGTGTTAAAAGGTTTTCGTGCATTATCCTAGTCTTTCGTGAAGGTGCTAAGGCCTAATAACATAATATCCTAACGTTCGTCGTCACTCACAGACTTACGGGTAAGGTTTTGAAGATTGACAGGCAAAACATACGTGGGGTTTATTAATGATGGTTAGCTCAGTTTTATTGGTTTCAAAGAAGGTGATCACATGACAGTGAACAGGTAAGCGTTTAGTCGATGATCTCGAATGGTGTAGGTACGAGACGTAGCTAGGGTTAGCTCGTTTTGGGGTGGAATCTAGATAGTCCAAGGGTAGGTTGAATTAGGTCAAGGGGTCATAATTAAAGCGATCACCATTGACTGGGGTCGAGAAGTCGATTGAAGTTTAGATGCACTAGAGATAAGAAAGCAGCAATTAATGAATATTACAAAGAGGATGTTCTTGGAACCAATTTGTGCAGTATCAGACTTTAACAAAAGGTATGTTTAGGCAACGGCCATCCAAAATAGATATTTTCCCTGAAATTACATCGGTCTAACGTATTTTAATTCAAGCATCTAAGTCAACTCCCCATGTTGGGATTTCAAGAGTTTCACAAAATTGCTTCGATTGGATGTAGTATTGAAGTCAGAAAATGAATGGTGGTGAAGGATTACCTATGAATGTTACTGAGTAGCATTGTTGAGGACCGGTGCTATTAGAAAGAAAGATATGCAAAGAATTTAATTGGTACAGAAGTTGATACATGGGTTCGGGAAAAAAAACCCATAAGGGTGAAGTTACGGAATCTTAACGGTGTTTCCTCAAAACTTAGGCTACTCTTAGTGCCTTATCATCTAGGGTTTAGTCAACTTATCGGTGGTTTGGTTGTCTATTGATTATCTAAGAGAGTGTCGAGATTAGGGGGGGGGGGGGTTGTTTCCCTTCTTAAATGTTTTTTTTTTCTTGAATATTGCAGGCTTTAGTTTTAGATTATGAGATAACTTACGATTTTGAGATAGTTTATAAAGAATTTAATAACAAATACTTGCATTTCAGTCAACACGTAGTTGGTACAAGGTTTTCAAAAAATTCACATACAACACACACAACCTTCAAACAAGAGAAAAAGTATAGCCCTAGCGTACTAAAGCCTAAACAAATAGACGAGGATAAAAGTGGCAACCAATTGTCTCGCATTCCCAAGTCGCTTCATAAATGCCGTGGCAACGCTACTGTACTTCCACATGCTAGAAGCCCTCCGGCCCCATATGAGTCCTATTGATTGTGGCAACCGGTATCTCCAGGTATGTTTCTGGATTGTTGAAGTCGATTGTCGGGTTGCGCGGGTTAATGATCCCTCTCCTACCCCTTGATTTTTGTGTCTGCATCCACTTTGCATCCATCATGTTCCCTAATAGCCTTTCGAATTCCGACGATACCTTTAGACGGTAGGTGATTTCGTCGCACCTCTCCAATATCCTTAACGGACCCATGTACCTCAGAAAAGACTCGGGCTTTTTCCACTTTCACGTCTTTTTAGGAAATACTCTCGCATACACTCACTCTCCGATATGGTAGTCTTTGCTGTAGTCCTTGCGGCTCCAGTAGATTACTGCATCTGTTGCTTCATCATCATCTGGCTCTGGTAGCGGTGCCTCTAGTGGATTATAAGAGAAGGCGATGGTTCGCTCCTCATTCGTGTCTTCGTCCTCAGGTCCCTCCTCATTGTCTGCTTCAAAGTTTGCCTCATCCCCTACTACATTGGGTTCCTCATTTGTTCCTACTTCCTCGACCTCTTCCTCTCTCTGCGCTGGTCACTCGTTCAAAAACATCCATGCTAACAAAAATACGTCTGTCGGGTCTTGCTCTTCGGCAGGTTGTTCCTCGAAGTCTGAGTCCTCTAGTTCTGATGCTGCCCATGGTTCTCCGGCTGGTTCTGCGTCGGACGCCATCTTAAGGAAAGAAAGATAGAGAAGATCCTAAGGTAAAGATTTTAAGTTGTTAAAATTATACATGATAACTTAATAGTACAGACACTCTACAGAGTTTCTACGCTACAGAACTCGTAATCTCCCATTTTCCAAGGCCAGAAGGTTCACTAAACCTAGGCTCTGATACCAACTGTGACACCCCATTTCCCGGGCGTGTCAGGACATATGTAACTATAAATAAGGGACATATTCTAGCTGAATATTCATAGATACATAAGATAACTACTACATTATTAACGGTTCAGAGTTAGTTCAAAATACTTAATAATTACAGTCATTTAGAAAAATTTCAACAAAAGTTACAATATGCTCATGAAAAACTGAACAAAGATCCAAAAATAAACATCCTACGTCTTCAAACGGTGTCGTTAGAGTTAATTGGCTCCTGTCACTCTCCTTGTTCTTCGTAGTTTTCTTCCTCGACGAGCACGTCTTCCTCGAAGGGTCATTCTTCTAGACTTGTGGCACGAATGCCATGAGCAAGAACCCAGAAGTAAATTCCCTAAATCGTCTAACAAACTTACAACAAGATATCCTATAATACATATCGTATAATACCCATTGCAAATTTAAGGGGAACAGAGATATAGACAATTCATTATTTTCAACAGGACAAGGACATATAAGAACAATGGTGTAAGTGCGTGAGGCAGATGAATGCAATGCAGATGCCAAACCCACGGTATTTCCAGAACAGTATCATAAATTGCACGCCGGGAATTACAGAGTAGACTTAATGAGATTTGACCGCTAAACATCTTCTTGCCTCGTTGTGAAAGGTAAATGCTCACCTTGGCTTCATGCCTAAGTTGTTTTACTCAATGGCAACGGCGTGAGGAAGCCAGTTTTATTCTTATTACAACCCATCCATTCTTATTCCAAGTTCTCTGTCTAGATTACTTGCGCATAAAACCCACCTTAAGTACAAGAATGATCCTTTGGCGTCAACCCAAAGTCTAAATTATCGAAATAAAAAGGCTAGTGACGAACCCATGGTGCTTTAACCCATTTTTCATAATAAACTCCTTTTTCATTATAGCAACTTCCCAAATCATTGGCAACCATGGACGCCCTAGATTCAAAACTACAGAAATAACGATTTTCAAGTTACCCAACCCAAATTTGAAAGATACGAAGGGACTCTGATAATCTAAGATGCAATATGTGAATGTTCATGGTGTGTAACATGCTTCTTGTATCCAGTTAATCATGGCATGGAGTATAAATATGATAGGGCACACAATACAACTTACTAAAGCATCAAGTACAATCATACGAATCATAACCACAATTTAAGCGACATAGAATCTAACTATCGGTATGAGTTCATTTCATAAAAAGCATCATTTTCATACACTAATTATTCACAAAATTTATATAAGATTCACATATTCAAGTCTCATAAGTAACACACCATTCGAACACTTAGCCAATTTTAGGTACAAGTTTAATTGCTAGTTTTAAAGTTGCGATAGCATTTTGAAGAACTTAGATATTGACTTAATTTCTGAAATTTGAACACCAAATAGATAAAGACATTTCCTATAACTTTCATATTTATCACCAAAGTTAGTTCCTAAGGTAAAAATGTCATTTATTTTAATTTAGGAAAAATCATTCAGCACTTTACAGAGAAAAACTCAGAAATTGGGTCTCTGTTGGCCACGATTTTCGGGCATCACTTCAAGGGCTATGGATCTGATTTTTGGTGGGGTTCTAGTTTAAGATGTTCCCTACAAGGTTTATGTTTTATGCTAAGGCAAGTTATTTGGAAAAGGCTTGAGAAGTTTGGGCAATTTATAAAAATGGTTCAGTCAGTCTAAAAAGGGTCTATAGAGTGTGTTTTTAAAAGAGAATGCTCAAAATCTTTGGGGTGTCATCCAAGGGTATTTTGGGTTGATTGTTTCTCAATAATTAGTTTCATATGTTAGCTACATATTCCATGTTTACCACTTTTGAATTTGGCTGCTAAAAAGTTGGGCTTTGGGTCTCATAAAAATGTGTGACAGAGAGGTCTGTCTGTCACTAAACCTCAACGGTGACTTTGGGTGGGTCTTTGGCCTATCAAAACTTCATATTTGTGGCTCATATTTGGTGAACAGAAAGATAAATATGTGCTCTACAAGTTTTATGTTTTGACTTAAGCTCGATTCTTACTCTATCTTAGGATTTTCAGGTCTGCAACGCAAATTGGTTAAAATCTGACACTCTTTGGTGAAAATGAGATATCTAGAGTTCTACCCAACGAAATCACTTCAAACCAATTTTGTATGAAAGAGAACTCAATAATCTAGATCTGGACCCAAAAATCACTTTAAGATTATTTTTTTACAATTAGTTATGATATTTTAAAATTGGTGATAGAAAATAAGTAAGTCCAGAAAATCAGGCTACTTAGGGTTTTGGTTACTTAGCTTATGTTGTGTACATTTTTGACATGTTTTCTTTGCATGCATGCATGTTATAAACTGACATAAACCCAAGCTCCAGAATATACACAAGCCATAAAACTTAAAAACATACACATGCAAGCTCATACAAAACACAATCTTACCTTCGCAGTCCATTATTTGCATCTACGACGCTTTTTTTGAGTTATTTTTCATTTCATTTTCTTAGGGTTTGTTATAGAGATGGATTGAAGGGTATCTTAAGGGAGAATATAAGAAGGTTTAAGAGAGTTGCTTACCTCTTTTGATGCTTAGAATGTTGAGGAAGAAGTGGACTTTGTTTCAATACTTCTCCTTTGATCCTTTCCTCATCATTTTTTCTTTCTTCTCTCTTCTTCTTTCTGTCATCCCTTGAGAATACTTTGAAATTTTTTTGGTCTCTCTCACTCTCACTCTCAGCCAAAATATGATGGAGAATGGGGAGGGTTTTATGTCTATTTTATAGGAAAAAAAGTTAATAAAATAATTATGGTATTTATGCAATTTTTAAATTTTTAGATTTCCTCATTGGTTGCATTGGAGGTGTGGTTTAATTGAGACGTGCAAGATCAAATTTACGGCAAGGGGAGTCAGCTGGGACTGTTTAGGAGACTAAAAAGCTGATTTGGTAATTAATTTGAGTTTTAAATTGTATTTTGGTACATTTTTGTGAATATAAATGCATACAATATTAATTTTATGTATCTTTTTAGTATCTAAATCTACTAAAACATATTATATTAATGTATTTATAATTAATTTAGCCTTTTTATATTTTATCATAATTTTGATAGCAATTAATTAAATAGGTGTAGACTTTTAAGCTAAATTAAGCTAGTTTGATTAGAATTGGCTTTTTGACTTATTTATTGTGTAGAGACTTTAAATTATTATTTATTTATTTTTGTTGACCTATATTATTATATTAGTACATATATTACTTGTATAAAAAATATTGAGCCAAAATAATGTTTAATTTATACATCTTTTCTCATTTTTAAGCTTAAAAAGTTAAAAAAATAGCATTTTTGGGCACATTCTCCTAGGTGACCGGCCATGCAAGGGAAATTTGGTTATTTTTGTTATTATTTTTTATTTTATTAATCAATTGTATATAAATATCTGATTTTAAGTATCTATGTGTTAAATTTTGAATTTTTAAGACTTTTTGCTGTACAAGGGGTAAAATTGTCATTTTACCGTAATTATGGGAATTTTTTGATTTTTAGTTTAATATTTTTTGTTATTTATTTAATTTAAGCTGTTCCGAGACTTTTCTAAATGTTAGGGTTTTGCCTCTAAGTATTTGGTATTTTTTTAAGATTTTCGGGTCAAAATTAGGGTTTCGAGTTACTTAAGATTTTTGGGCTAATTAGGGTTTTTCTTATTCATGCAACGGCATAAGTTTTTATTATCTATCCGTCGCTAATACTAGGGTTTTGGCTAATCGCTCCATGGGCAGTTATAGTCCGGGCTGTTACAACTAAGATCTAGGCCGGATTGTTACAGTCTAGATGGCTACCACTAGGGTTTGGACCGAGGTGTTACACGACATATAAGCATGTCATCATTTTTCGTTTTGATAAAGAGTGTCATGTCAACTATTCCTCTTGTAAAATCATTTTCTAATAAAAAGCGACTAAGTCTTTTCATACCAAACTCTAGAAGTTTGTTTTAGACCATATAAAACTTTTGATAATTTAAAAACATGATTTGGATGATGATAGTCTTCAAAACCCAGTGGTTGTTTCACATAAACTTCTTTATTTCTAAATCAATTTAAAAATGTACTTTTTACATCTATTTGAAAAAGTTTAAAATTTTTATAAGAGGCATATGTAGGAAACATGCGGATGGCTTCCATTCTTGCTATCGGTGCATAGGTTTCATCGAAATCGATATCTTCCTCTTGATTGAAACCTTGTGCCACTATTCTAACTTTATTTCGGACAACAATTCCATTTTCAACTTTTTTGTTCCTGTATACCAATTTAGTTCAAATTACAGTGTGGTCTTTAGGTCTAGGAACTAAATTTCAATTTTTTTTTTTAAAAATTGATTTAATTCTTCTTGCATGGCTATAGAGCAAGATTCATCATCTAAAGCATCATTTATATTTTTAGGTTCTTCTTGGGATAGAAATGCGAAGTGATTACAAATATTTTTAAAAGAGGATCGAGTGGTTACCCATCGTGAAGGCTCACTTATGATTTGTTCCATAGGGTGGCCTTTCACTATCTTCCATTCCTTTGGCAAGGCTTCTTGGTTCTCTTGATTTTGAGCATGGTTGTTTGAAGGATCATTATCTTCGAGACTTTTTTCTTTATCTTCTTTGATTTGCAAGTCCTCCACTCCTTTGCTAATTTCTATATCATCATCATTTGAAAGTTTGGAAGAAAAAGGGTTAGCCTCATCAACAGTAACATGAATATATTCAACCAATATCATAGTTTTCTTATTAAATACTCTATATGCTTTACTATTTATAGCATATCCAAGAAAAATGCCTTCATCTGATTTTCAATCAAATTTACCTAAATCATCTTTATCATTTAATATAAAATATTTATAACCAAAAACATGAAAGTAGAAAATGCTAAGCTTTCTTGCATTTCATAGCTCATAACGAGTTTTATTTAAATGAGGCCTAATGTAAACTTAGTTCATTACATAACAGGCAGTATTAACTGCTTCGGCCCAAAAGTACTTAGGTAATTTATGTTCATTTAACAAAGTTCAAGTCATTTCTTGTAACGATCGATTCTCCTTTTCTACAACCCCATTTTGTTGAGGAGTTCAAGGAGCCAAAAAGTTATGAGAAATGCCACTTTGATCAAAAAAAATTTCAACATCTTTATTTTTAAATTCTCCTCCTCAATCACTACCAATGTGCAAAATGAAATAGCCCTTTTCATTTTGAATCTTTCTACAAAGTTTAGCAAAAACATGACATACTTCTTCTTTATATGCAAGAAATAATATCTAAGTGAATCTTGAAAAGTCATCAACTATGACAAATGCATAAGATTTTCTACCAATACTTTGAACTTGAGTAGGATCGAATAAATCAAGATGAAGTAATTGTAATGGTCTACTTGTAGAAAGTTCTTATTATTTTTTTAAAATTAGTTTTGACTTGCTTATCAAATTAACAAGCATCGCAAACTTTGTCTTTAACAAACATGGTTTTAAGCAAACCTTTGACCAAGTTTTTCTTGACAAGTTTGGATAGGAGATCCATGCTAGCGTGACCTAGCCTTCTATGCAATAGCCAACTTGTTTCATTTATAGCTGAAAAAGAATTAACATTTTGGGAATCCAAAATTTCAAAATTAATAGTATAAACGTTTTCAAAGCGATATGTAACAAACAAAACTTTGTATTCTTTAGTATTTTCTACAGTACAAGTGTCATGCATAAAAGTTAAACTAAATCCTTTATCACATAATTGACTAATACTTAAGAAATTATGTTTTAGGCCATCAACAAGAAGTACATTATCAATGAAGATGGACGGTTCCTTACCAACCTTACCAACACCAATGATTTTACTTTTTTCGTTATCTCCAAAAGTTACCCATCCTTAGGTGTTAAGCTTGAGAATTTGAATTTGTCGCATGTCATATGTCTTGAGTATCCACTATTCATGTACCATTTTTTTAGGAGGAGGATCTCAAGCACATCTCCTTATTCACGTTAGCCATCAAGAAGAGGTTGGCAACTTCATCATCGCTCAAGTTTTCACTTAACTCATTTGAGTCCGAGTCATCCTATGTAGTAGCTTTCATAGCCTTTTTTTCTTCTTAGAGTCTGGTTTAAGTAAAGGGCACAACGGTTTTATGTGTCCGGCTTGCTTGCAGTTGTAGCAAGTAATGGGTTGTTTCTTGTACTCCTTTTTGCTTGAGTCACCATTTTCAAATCTTGTGCAACAGAACTTTCTTGCAAACTTTTTATCTCTTTTGAAGAATTTTCCTAGCCTTCTGGTGATGAGAGCTATGTTATCACTGTCAAGTTCTTCATCTTCCTCATCACTAGAACTATCCTTCGAGGCTTTGAGGGCAATGGACTTCTTGAATTTGTTTTGCTCGTTTACTCGTTCATTGATTTTGACCTCATATGTAAGGAGAGAACCGATTAGCTCATTCAGTGTCAACATCCTAAGATTTTTTGCTTCCGCAATGGTTGCTGCTTTAACTTCCCATATTGGCAGTAAAACTTTGAGTACCTTTCTTAACAATTATAAGATGGGTAAATTCTTCCAAGAGCATTAAGAGAGTTTATAATATGAGTAAATTTAGTATATATACTTGAAATAGTTTCATTTTCAATCATCTTAAATCCTTCATACTCACTAGTCAATCTATCAATTCTAGAATCTTTAACATCTTGAGTTCCTTCATAAGTAATTTTTAATTTTTCTCAAAATTTTTTTGCACTTTTATAAGTCATGATACGGTTATATTCATTTGCATCAAGAGCACATTATAAAGTATTTATAGCACTTGAGTTTATTTGAAGTAATTTCATATCGTTATCATTCATATCTTCATCTAGTTTAGGAACCTCTTTACTTTTAACTACTTTAGTGGAAATAAAATTTTCTTGGACAATTACTCTCAAAGCTTTTCAATCTATTGTTTAAATAAAAATTCTCATTCTTTATTTTCAAAAAGTGTAATTAATACCACAAAAGATTGGAGGTCATGTAGATGATTGCTCTTCACCAAAAGAGGATATACCAAGACTAAATATAGATCTTTTCACAAAAACTTTTTAGGTAAAAATGTGACCTATGCTCTGATACTAATTGTAAGTGTAGTGCAATTCCAAGAGGGGAGTGAATTGAATTTTTTAATATTTTTTACATAATATTCCAATTACAAATTACAAAAGATATTAATCCAATTTTATTCACAATGTATGTAATATCAAAGATAAACAATAATATATCAAACAATTATGAAAGTAAAGAGTTTATGGGAAAGAGAGAACAAAACTAAGATTTTCACAAGGTTCGGCGCTACGGTCTACATCCTTGTCCCAAGTGTGCTGCTTAAGGATTCCAATACTCCCTCCTTAAGGCAGAGAAACTTCTCTCATTCACTAGGTGGAGAAACCTTTACACCAATAGCACTCTAGCTCTTTGATCCAAGTGAATCCTTTCACTTAAACAAGGCTAAACCGTAGCCTCAATTCCAACAAGAATAAAGTAAAAGGCGTACAAATGAAAGCTCATTCAATGAGCAAATGAGTACAAACTATAGCACACTAGTTCACTTTAAAAAATATATCACTTGATGCTCAAAGAGAATTATAGGATTTTTCTCTCAAAGAATGAACAAAAGAATGAAAGATTTTGGAGCACAAATTGAAAGCACAAGAGAGAATAGAATGCAAGGCTTGTTGATGCCTTTGACAGACCTCAAACGCTATATTTATAGGCTAAAAATATGAACTAGCCGTTGGGCTAAATATGAAAATTTTAAACTAGCCGTTGCAGCCAAAATTAAAAAATTCGTCATCTCAGTCGACTCACCTAGGAGGTTCAGTCAACTGAACTTCCTTTCCATCAAAATTGTTTTTGTTAAAACACTTCAGTCGACTGACTGTTATGCCTCAGTCGATTGACCTTGTATAAATCAAAATTTTCATTTATGAAAATACTTTTAAGCTATTTAAAGAATATCATTGTTATGAAAAATGATTTTCATGAAATTTAAGAGATTTATTGTCCATCTAAGGTCTTCCTATGAGCTTCAAACATTATACTTATGAGATTGAACTTACATAGCTCATAATTTCAATACATTTAAAAATTAACAACTTTTGTCTTCACTTGCTTCATAACTTGTAGCAAAAATGATTCTTTTTGCATGCTTCATGGCTTTCAAGTTTCATCTATAATTGAGCTTTCTCGTGAATTTCTTGTACACAAGCTCAATTGCATAAGATCGCATTTCTTGAACCTTGAAGTCGCAACCTTCAAACCTCGCGACTTGGTTGTCCACTGGCCCAAGTAATTCACTAGCAACCTTTGAACCTTGCGACCTTTCTTCGATGAAGAGATGGCTCGAGTGCGTATAGGTAACAAAGAAGATAAGGACGTGCTGATGATGGATGCCAATGCGCCTGCGGATTACATTATGCTTATCATGGATGCTACTGAGATGCAAAAGAGTAAGTCTTTTGAGTCTTTTTATATGCATGATGCAACAAGTGAGTTAAAATATGAGTCTATTGATTCCGTTTCAATGGCGTCTGTTATGATAATTCTATCGGGAATGCAGCTGTTGTCATCCGATGCCCCTTTTGCTTGGAATCCCAAGTTGTAACCCTTGTTGAGATTAATGAAATGAATTCAAACTTTGCTTACTTCACTGTGCCTCAAATATTTTGTGTGGATTCTGAAAATTTTGATGAATTCGAGGAAGATATCCCCCAAGAATTAAAACTTTTAATTAAAAAGGATGAAGAAATGTGAGCCAAACCTATAATTAAAGAACTGTTTTAATAAATCTTAATGGTTAAAGAGATCCACAATTAGTTCAGGTTGGCTCTACGCTCTCTTAGGAGGAATGTGAGCAGTTAAACTTTTTATTAAAAGAATTTAAAGATGTTTTTGCTTACTCTTACGAAGATATGCCTAGAATAGATCCCGATATCGTATAACACCAAATTCTTCTCTACCTCGATGCTAAACCTGTTAAGAAGGAGCTCCGAAGAATCAGGCCGGACTGGGCCCTCAAGATTAAGGAGGAGGTCACCAAGCAGATAGATGCCGAATTTCTTATGATCACGGAGTACCTAAAGTGGATTGCTAACATCATCCCAGTATCGAAGAAAGAAAGGAGAATTCGAGTGTGTGTCGACTTCAGAGATCTTATTGGGGCTAGTCTTAAGGATGACTTCACTTTCCCCCACATAAATGTGTTGGTAGACAATACTACCGGGAATGCACTTATGTCTTTCATGGATGAATTTTTAGGATACAACCAGATTTTGATGGCATCGAAGGATCGCGAAAAGACTACGTTCACAACACCTTCGGGTACCTATTGTTATAGGGTCATGCCGTTCTGGCTGAAGAATGCAGGAGCAACCTACCAAAGGATACCAACTACGTTGCTGCATGACATGATACATAAGGAAGTAGAGGCATACGTTGATGACATGATCATGAAGTCCAAAACCAAAGAAAGGCATGTCATCGCGCTGAGAAAGGTCTTCGAGAGGGTAAGAAAGTACAAGATGCGTCTGAACCCGTAGAAGTGAACTTTTGGAGTGACAACAGGAATGATGCTTGGATTTATGATCACACAACAAGGTATAGAAGTCGATCCGTCAAAGATCAAGGCTATCCTTGAAATGCCTCCCCTGAGAACTAAAAAGGACGTAATGAGCTTTTTTGGAAAGACTCAGTTTATCAATCGATTTATAGCTAAGTTAACTACTATCTGCGAACCTCTGTTCCAACTCATGAAGAAGGGTACCAAGTTTCGATGGGATCAGTAGTGGTAAGACGCTTTTGACACCATACGATAGTACCTGCAAATCCCTCCAGCTCTGTCGCCACCAGAACTTGGTAATCATTTGATATTGTATCTATTAGTGATTGATTCATCGATAGGATGTATGCTCGCTCAAGAAGATGAAGCTAAGGTAGAAAGAGTCATCTACTACTTAAGCAAAAAGATGACAGAATGCAAACGTTGGCATACGCCTTTGGAAAAGACTTGCTGGGCGCTAGTTTTGGCATCCAAGAAGTTATGCCACTACATGCTGGCATACCGAGTTGTTTTGATCTCAAGAATGGACCCACTAAAGTATCTCTTCGAGAAGCCAGCATTGATAAGAAAGTTAGCCCAATGGTTGCTGATGCTAGCTGAATTTGACTTATAGTATGTCACGAGGAAATTAGTGAAAGGGAGAGTCATTGCAGAGTTCTTGGCTGACTATCCTATTGAAGGAGACGAAGAACCCGAGTTTTAGTTTCCCGATGAACAAGTATTGAAAATCGAGAAGGATATGTGGACCCTGTATTTCGACAGAGCTTCAAACCAGTACGGGTATGGGATAGGTATACTTTTAATCACCCCTAATAATTTCCACATCCCACTGGCTTACAAGCTGAGTTTTGAGGTTACCAATAATTAGGTCGAGTACGAAGCTTGCCTAACAGAATTGGAAGAAACCTTAGAAGTAGGGGCAAGGAAGTTGGAAATTATAGGGGACTCGACTTTGGTTATCTCCCAAGAAAAAGGAGAGCGAAATGTTAAAGACGAGAGGTTGATTCAATATCACCGAGAGCTCGAGGTAAAGATTCCTTGTTTTGAGAGTGTGGTGTTTACCCACGTCTTGAGGTTGCAGAATAAGTTTGCTGACGCTTCGGCTACTTTGGCATCGATGATAGACATACTATTCGGAGTAAGGGTGAGACCCTTGGAGATTCAACAAAGAAATACACCAGTAATTAGTAATGTTGCCTCTACATAAAAAGTCAATGATGAATTACCCTGGTACCACGACATTTGGAATTTTATTGAGAAATGAGAGTATACTAGTTGAGCCAGTAAGAAAGATCAAAGAGCTATTAGGCGACTTGCTGTATAGTTTGTGATCAGTGGAGGAAAGCTATACAAGAAAGCATAAATGAGAGTTTAAAAAATCTATGTCGACACGGAAAAAGGAAAAAAAATTGATGAGAGAGGTTCACAGAGGAGTTTGCGGGCCTCACATGAATGGATTGATGCTGGCTAAGAAGATTTTGTGTCAAGGATACTTTTTGAAGTCGATGGAAACAGACTGTCACTAGTTTGTTCGAATAAGCCGAAAATGCCAAGTTCACGCAAACCTCATGCATGTGCCACTGTCACAGCTCTATAATATGACATCACCTTGACCGTTTTTAGTTTGGGGAATTTACGTGATAGGAAAGATCACACCAAAGGCATCGAATGGAAACGAGTTCATTCTTATAGCAATTGATTACTTCACAAAGTGGGTTGAAGCTGCCTCTAACTTTGTCTTAAAAGCCTCTCAGGTAGCCCAGTTTATGCTGCCTCAGCTCTCGGATACGTTGAGACATATATATACATATAATTAGTGTTATGCTAACATTTCATTCATGGATAATCGTTATAATATTACATCATTTGAGTCTTGAAAAGCTAACAAGTTATCGATATTATAGTCATTAAAGTGTGATTACAAAAGATACAAGAGACATCCTGAGACAACAAACAAAAAGACTTCTTCTGTTGCGCTAGGCTTTGATTGGATCACCGTGCTCCTGGTATTCGCCCTGTTCGGTCGATTCCTCTCTATAAGGTAAGCCCTTTTTTTGTTCTGCGGCATAACACCGTGAGCCGAAGCCCAAAAGAAAACAATCTAAACTCTCTAACCAAATCTCATAGCACAAATTCACCACAATATATTTCATTCAACACTTAAAACATATATAAATCAAGGAGACAAGCAAATTTGAAAATATAAACACAATAGGAAGGTAAGTATAGAACAACTATTTATGCATGTAGTGAAGAGTGCAATGCAAATGCATTTTCCCAACCCGACTATAATTCAACCAACAAATTCTGAGTGGCACCATTACGTTCCTGTACGTTAGGCTCCCATACACCAATGTACCTAATAACGATGGCATATAGTGGCCGCTCAACTCAAGACGTGGCACAACTCAAGACGTAACACGACTCAGGACGCACATGGCCCAAAGTTAACATACCCACCATAATAATCTAGGTGGCACCAATACGTTCCTGTACGTTAGGTTCCCATACGTCAAGCTTCTCGATCACAATAGTATATAGCGGCCGTTTGGCTCAAGACGTGACACGGCTCAAAGCGTACATGACCTAAAGTTAACACCCTTATTAACAAGGGTTCACTGACCAAGATAAAAAGATCTACCTTTCCACACATCGACCGTATGTTGGAGATAAGACTGTCAAGATCTTTATTTTTGCAAACGATTAACAAAAAAGATTAATTAGACGGGAAATCGCTAAAACGAGTTTTAGATAAAACTTTTGATGATGAACGATTTAAATAAAACTCGTACATCCGAAGTTAATTTAGAAGAATACCTTTTTACCGGTCGAATCTTTAACAACGATTTGAATTTGAGTTGAAGCTCCTGTCAGATCTTCTACTGTATTTCCCTATGTGATTTTCGGATATAGTGTGGGCTATAATCCTTCAAGAACTCATACCGGCAGAACCAGGACAACTTTAGTCTTAGAAGACAAGTTATGAAACTCGTTCAGTCTACCTGCATATATATAGGGCTACAGCATGGACCTGTGAAGTGTCCATGTGAAGTAATTATGAGTAAGATTTCTAGTGGAACACAAACACGTATTAGCAGTTTCTGCAATTAAGCAAATCTCATAGCGGTATCTGCAATTATGAAAAACCAGCAGCGATTTCTGTAATTTTCATAAAACACTGAATTACAGTTCACACCACTAAAGATCTATAATTGCACTCTGACTCATAATCTCAAGACCATATAACATTGAGCTCATGTTATTAAATGCTTAATATTTCTCTTCATGTTAAGATTCCCGATACCCGTCAATTAAATTTAATTACTGATAATTTAATTTAATTGGCACCTTGATATTTTTAAGCCCTTCAACTTAACTTATTTGATCTCTGAATAATTAAATTCACCTGTAGGGTTTGGCCCGATCAAAACTTATAAGTTTCCTTAAAGGGGTATCGTTAATCCCGATCTTTCGAAACGTAGATTCCGTCAATAATTTATATTCGCCTTATAAATAATGCCGCTATCCAATTCACCGGGAATATAGACCCATATAAGATCGCACATTCTAATGAATCAAAATAACGAATATTAAATATACGCAAATCAATAATTATTTTAGAATTATGAGGATAAGCACTATTCATAATAACCTTATAGTGTGAATTAATTTATATAATCAGTATTAAATTAATTACCCCAAATGTTCCGTTCAATACACACAAAGTGTACTAGCACAGAGAGTCAGAACAATAGACGACGCTATTATTTGTTCTCCGTAACCAAGATAGGCCTACTCAAACTCTGTACTATAGTCGTACTGATAGTATATCCATTTCTCATCAAACTTATATTCTGCAAGAACCTAAAATTTGATTTTCAGTGTGCAGGCCGTATTCTACACATCAGATTAAATACTATATAGAATATCAGACATCCATGCGTAACGTTAAAAAAATGATACACATACATTGCTCATAAAGTTTCTCATAAAATAAAAAATTATTTTTATTAAAAAATAAAATTAAATACTAAAAGCATGGATTTTAATATACCAACCCTAACAATCTCGTATTTATACTCAAAATCATTCTACTATACATCTGACTCTCATGCCCTTTACATGATTATCAGAAGTCTTAATCGGTAAGCTCTTTGTAAAAGAATTTGCAAGGTTGTCTCCTGATGCAATCTTGGTCACAATAACATCACCTCTCTGTACAATTTCTCGTTTCAAGTGATACTTACGCTCAATGAGATTTCCTTTCTTATGGACTCTTGGCTCCTTCGGGTTTGCAACCTCTCCCCTATTGTCACAGTAAAGTGTAATAGCCAATTAAACTAAACATACCACATCTAAATCCAATAGGTAGTTCCTAAGCCAAACGGCCTCCTTAGTTGCTTCAGAAGTTGTCACATACTCTGCTTCTATGATGAAATCAGCAATGCAGGACTACTTGATACTTCTCCAACTTATAGCTCCACCTCCTAAGGTAAACACATATTCTGAGGTAAATTTATGGGAATCCCTGTCAGACTGAAAATATGAGTCTGTGTACCCCAATGGTACTAGATTGTTTACCTGGTAAACCTACATATAATCCTTAGTCCATTTCAAGTACTTGATTATATTGTTTACCGCAATCCAGTGCTCCTGCCCTGGGTTAGACTGATATTTGCTAACCTTGCCAATGACAAAGCAGATGTCGGGTTTAGTGCAAAGCATAACATATATGAGGGTTCCTACTATCGAAGCATAAGGAATCGCCTTCATCTTCTCTATCTCATCAAGTGTCTTAAGACACTGATCCTTGAATAGACAGATTCCATGCCTAAAAGGGAGAAATCCTTTCTTGGAATCCTGCATGCTAAAATGAGCAAGGATACTATTGATATAGTTTTCTTGTGATAAGCCCAACATCCTTTGTTTATGATCTCACACAAGCTTAATCCCAATGATGTGGCTGGCTTCTCCTGAATCCTTCATATCGAACTGCCCAAATAATCGTACTTTAACCGTAGATAATGCCCCCACATCTTTTTCGATGAGCAAGATATCATCTACATAAAGTATTAGAAAGCTCACCATGCTTCCGTCACGCTTCTTATACACATAAGACTCATCTGGACTTTTATTAAAACCTTAAGACTTAATGGCTTGATCAAACCAAGTGTTTCAAGATTTCGATGCCTTCTTAAGTCCATAAATGGATCTCTTAAACTTACATAACATGTGTTCATGACCCTTTGCAATGAATTCGTTTGGTTGTATCATATAGATACACTTGTCAAGACTTCCGTTAAGAAAAGCTATCTTGACGTCCATTTGCTAGATTTCGTAATTGAAATGAGCGGCAATGGATAAGAGAATCCGGATAGACTTAAGCATGGCTACCGGCGAAAAGGTTTCCTCATAATCGATTCCTTCTTTATGAGTAAATCTTTTAGCAACAAGCTTAACTTTGAAGGTTTCAACCTTCCCATCTGCTCCTCTCTTTCTCTTGTAGATCCACTTGCATTCAATGGGTTTTATCCCTTCGGGTGGTTCTATAAGCTCCCAGACCTGATTGGAATACATAGATTCTATCTTTGAATTTACAGCTCTTTGTTAAAGGTCTGCATCTTTGTCTTGAAGTGCTTGGTTGTAGTTACAGGGTTTTCGCATCTAGTATTGCCGGGATCCTATCAAAAAAATCTTCCAAGAACATATACCGGTCAGGTTGATGAACAACCATCTCACTACGATAGGCACTACTTGTGCTTGTGTACTAGTAGCAACACGCTATGCAGAATCAGAACCCTGCGCATCAGCACCATATTCTTGATTTGCACCTATCCCAATAATTCTCCCACTACAACAAAGTAATGGGATATCAATGACTTATTCTTATGTTTTACTGGTATTTTTTCTCAGATCTTTCAGAACAATATTGCTTTTTGGCCTGTGATCCATAATATAATCCTCTTTCAAGAATCCGGCATTGGTGCTAACAATGACCTTATGATCCTTAGGATTATAAAACAAACCACCCTTTGTTCTCTTGGGATACCCTACAAAACAATAGATGCTTGTCCTCGGTTCCAACTTACCCGTGTTCTCTTTCAGCACATGTGCTAGACACCCCCAAATCCGAATGTGTTTCAGACTAGATTTACGCTCAGTCCACAATTCTGTGAGAGTAGAAGGTGCTGAATTAGAATGTATCAAGTTTATAATGTAAGCTGCTATCTCTAAAACGAGTCCCTAAAATGAATCAGGTAAATCTGAATAACTCATCATATACTTTATCATTTCAATAAGAGTCATATTCCTTCTTTCTGCTACACCATTCTGATGCGGAGTGCCAGGTGTAATTAACTGGGATGTAATCCCTTCTGATAACAAGTAGTTCTTAAACTCTCCAAAGAGGTATTTTTCACCACGGTCTGATCGTAGTGATTTGATACTTTTATCCTGACGCTTCTCTGCCTCTACATTGAATTCTTTGAATTTTTCAAAGCATTCAGACTTACGGTGCATCAAGTAAATGTATCCATATCTTGAGTAGTCATCAATGAAACAAACGAAGTACTCAAAGCCACCTCTAGCCCGGATTGTCATAGGACCACACACATCAGAATGAATCAGCTCCAACGGTTCTTTAGCTCTATGGTTTTTGGCTAAAAAGGGCCTCTTGATCATCTTACTCTCTAAGCAAGATTCACAGACTGGAAGTGCCTCCACTTCCAATGAACTCAAAAGTTCATATGTTACCAGTCTATTTATCCTTTTTAAATTAATATGATCCAAGCGTAAGTGCCAAAGAAACATTTAGTTCATTAAAAAAGGAAACTTTCTCTTGTATGGTAATATAGATGTATTATTCGTTTCAGTCAGTTGTTGTGTAGGGGAGATTGGAGTAATAATATAAAGATTATCCACCAATGTACCAGAATAAATAACCTATTTATTATCCTTAATAACCACAGAGTTATTAAAATAAACCAAATATCCGTCTTTAGCCATTCTAGAAACGAAAACTAAGTTACTTCTAATGGCAGGTACATAAAGATAATCTCTCAATATTAAAACTCGATCTTTACCAAAATTGAGAGTAGCATCTCCTACTGCAACTGCTGTTACCTTTGTATTATTTCTCATATGCAGGTAAATATTCCCATCACTAAGTTGTCGAGTTTCCTAGAACCCCTGCAATGAATTGCAAACATGATTAGTGGCTCTCGTATCTACACACTGGGTACAGGTAGATAACACTACGAAACATGTTTTCAGAACCAGTGAACAGAAATTACCTTGTTTGTTTTGCCTTTTGAGAAATACTTTACATAACTTTTTTTAGTGCCGGGTCTGGTTGCAGTGAAAACATCTTTCTTTTGGCTTTTTCACACTAGTCCGTGGCCCACTAACTACCCTAAAAATCGTGTCTCTCTGTTTCTGAACTTTTTTCTTTTTCATGCCTTTCTGCTAAGAGAAATAACCTTTTTAAGAAACAAACACATTTTCTGGTATTGAAAGAATACCATTTGTAGTTAAAACTATATCCAAGTTACATTTCTAGTCAACAAAATTCAGTCCCGTTAGTTTATTTTCTTTGATAATTAAAGTCAGTGGGTTGAATGCCATTTTAATATTGAGAATCACATAATTAAGAAAAATTGTTAATTATGATGAGCAAAATTTTGAATTAATTTTAATTTGGTTCTCTCAACCATTTTAAAATTAATTCGCCAGTAGCTTGGTAACCTAAGAATAGTATGACTCGATGGGAGGACGTCTGCTATCCTTCATAAGACTAGACAAGCCAATTCCTTTTAATTTTACTATCTAGGCAACTGACCATGCCAAGTAAAATTAAATAGCTGATATAGTTTCGGTCCAGTATATAATAGTAGTTACTCAGATGTAGATGATACTATAATATACAATTAAGTGTTAACCATCACTTAATCCCAAATCAATCACTTCACAATGAACCCTTCAGATGAAGAAGTGATCCACACTAATAATTATCCAAAATTATCTCTAAAAGAGTTTTGTACTAGCGATACCGCAATTAATCTATCTGATGGGGAGCAAGGCCTTACTGCCAACACATAGGGTTTAATTGCATCACCTACAAACTGGTGATGGAGACTGCAGGATATATCAGTGAATAAATTTCCTTTGCCACTTAGATTTTTAAAATATTTTTTTAGAGTTATAATAATCTATTTAATTAAAATAAATTTATTAATTTCGAAAGTTATACGATCTGAAAGAATCAAATATCTTTCCGTATACATGATTCAAAATATTTTGATTTATCAAACCATCTTTCGTGTTTAAATGTGTAACAAATAAAATTTAATAAATGCATAGTTTTTCTTCTAGCTATTCAGCTAAGGTAGTAATTAAATATATTTATTTATTTTATTTTTTGTTTCATATTTTTAAAAAAATAATAATTTATTTTGATTAAATATTTTTTTATTTAATTAATTATAAATGCAGAATTAATTTTTACGTTTTTTCAAGATATTTAATTTAGAAAAAACATTTTAAATGTGATATTTTGTAAAAAATAAAATATCTAAAGTTTTTTTATTTAGTTAAAATTAATTAATTAAAAAAACATAATTTTATTTTTCATTACAAAATATTTTAATTAAAACTAAAATTTTGAATTAATTAAATTAATAGGATAAATAAAATAGATATGCAATCATCAACGCGGTTCATATATATATAAACACGATATGCATATATCCCGATTTTATGATCCAAGTGAAACACTGAGGTGTTTCAGTCTCCCTAAGAGAATTAGCTGTTTCAATCCCTGTTCGTATTTGATTTAGTATCCTGATTGCATCAAGCTTTCTTGATACTATATGATATATCAATATATATCACATCAGTCTCGTATATATCATAATATACATTAAAATCAGTCCTAGGAGAGAGAAAGTCACCGGCAACCACCAGCCACCGTCGGAACCACCTTGCCGCCACCTTTAGGCTGCTCTTACTGTCTCATCTGGGCTCAATTTTTGACAAACTTTATACCATTGGAAAGCTCTCAAAATATGAAATTTTTTTGTCAAAAAAGCTATTGGAAAATAGCATTGTGTAGCTAATGTTTCGGGACTTTTTTGACCTCTTCCCGAACTCGATTTTCAATGTACCTTATATCAAAAGAAAGCTCTCGAAAAGTACTATTTCTCTATGAAAAAAACTGCTCAAAATAGCCCAAAAAATTGCCAAAAATATTGCCCAAAGCTGTTGCTGCCGTACCCAACGCTACCGCCTTTAACCGCTAACTTTCCGAGGCCGTTTTGACCTTATCCGAACTCTATTTTTGGCGTACTTTATGTCAAAAGAAAGTTCTCAAAAAGTACTATATTTTTTTGGAAACAATTGCTCGAAAACAACTCAAAAATTTGCCTGGAAGCTGCTGCCGCCGGCCACCGTTACCGCCGGCCACCGTGCCGCCTGTTTGGGTTGTATTTTGGTCCAATTGTTTTCTAATTTTTGATAGTATTTTAAGGTATATTTTACTGCTATTTTATGTTTAAATTTTTTTCCAAAAAATAGTCCCAAAATCGGCCTAAAAAATCATAAAAATCGCTGTCAAACCGCTGCCGGCAATGCCACCAGAACCGGGTTGTTTGGGTGATTTTTCCTTGCCATTTTTGACGTTTTTATTTTATTTTTATACATAAATAATGCAGAAAAACTCACTAAAAAATCTTTTAAAATCATTAAAAAACTTACCGCAATATGTGGCCCGTTAAAATTCGAACCACTGCCGGTGCTACCTCCATTCTTTGTGTTCTTGGACATGTTCAACATGTTCTTAAATAATCTGAATAGATATTTCAAAACATAAAAGCTAACTATTACATCGATGCTATGTTCCAAATGCTCACATTCAATCTATCACGGTCCACCTTTGTGATTAAAAAAATAATCATTATTCACACCATTCAATCAAACATGAAAAATAAACAGCAATCATAAAATTGGGATTAAAACGCTTGCAAAACAATGTTAGCAGTAGTTCTAAGACTATCCAGCCCCGATAATGGAAAACAAAAAACCAAATGGCTCTGATACCAATTGTTGGTGGCAAGACTGCTAAGATCTTTATTTTTGCAAATGATTAACGAAAAAAATTAACTAGACGGGCAATCGCCAAAACAGGTTCCAGATAAAACTTTTGATGACGAACGATCAAAATATAACCCGTGCGTCCGAAGTTAATTTAGAAGAATACCTTTTTACCGGTCGAATCTTCAACTACGATTTAAATCCGAGTTGAAACTTTTGTCAGATCTTCTATTATATTCTCTTATGCGATTCCCGGATATAGTGTGGGCTATAATCCTCCGAGAACTGGTACCAATAGAACCAAGACAGCTTTAGTCTTAGAAGACAAGTTATGAAACTGGTTCAGCCTACCCGCATATATAAATAGGGCTACAGTAGGGACCTAAGTAGTGATTATGAGTAAGATTTCTAGTGGAACACAGACACGTATTAGCAGTTTCTGCAATTAAGCAAACTTCATAGCGGTATCTGCAATTATGAAAAATCAATAGCAGTCTTTGCAAATTTTATAAAATACTGAATTACAGTTCACACCAGTAAAAAACTATAATTGCACTCTAACCGATAATCTCAAGACCATATAGCATTGAGCTCCTGTTATTAAATGCTTAATATTTCTCCTTACGCTAAGATTCTCGATAACCGCCAATTAAATTTAATTATTGACAATTTAATTTAATCGGCATCTTGATATTCTTAAGTCCTTCCGTTTATCTTATTTGACCACCGAATAATTAAATCCATCTACAGGATTTGAGTCAGTCAAAACTTATAAGCTTCCTTAAGGGGGTATCGTCAATCTCGATCTTTCGAGACGTGGATTCCGTTAATAATTAATATTCGCCATATAAATAATACCGCTATCCAACTCAGCAAGAATATAGACCCATATAAGATCGCACCATCTAATGAATCAAAATAATAAATATTAAATTAATATACGTAAATTAATAATTATTTCAGGATTAAGAGGATAAACACTATTCATAATAATCTTGGGGTTTGAATTAATTTATATAATCAGTATAAAATTAATTACCCCAAATGTCTCGTTCAATACACACAAAGTATACTGGCAGAGAGAGTCAAAATAATAGACGACACTATTATCTGTTCTCCGTAACCAAGACAGGCCTACTAACACTCTGTACTACATTCATACCAATGCTAGGTCCATTTCCATCTAAACTGTGAACATAAAACTTACATTTTGCAAAAAATTAAAATCTAATCTTCTGTGTACAAGCCGTACTCTACACACTATATTAAATACTATAAAAATATCGAATATCTATGCATAACGTTAAAAAATGATACGCATACATTGCTTATAAAGATTCTCATAAAATGAGAAATTATTTGTAATAAAAATTAAAATTAAATATTAAAAATATAATTTTCAGTATACCAACCCTAACACCATATTCAAAGTTCAACTTTAAAGCGTATAAGGGCTAACCCACAAGATGTCTTTAGTGCCACAACCACAATGCTCATGGTATAACAACTTATATCCCGAAATATAACTAACAATTGCATGATATGCAACTAAGCATGGCAAAGTGTATAACTCAACAAAGCACAAGGTACAAGTCTTTAAAGCACTTGGTACAACCATTTGAAGCATATGATACAATTCTCAAAACATGATTCAAAGTTTATGGCATGGTTGCTAATCATTATATAATCATACTAAATCCTTTTCAACCAATTTAAATTAATTAAAACATATAATTCAAGTCACACAACAAAGGCATGCTCCATCACACACTTGATAACTCACTAGCCAACCTTCAAGTACCAATTTAAAAAAAGACAACAGCATTTTGAGGTACTTAGAATTGGAGTTAAGTACTAGTTTTTTGTCACAATTTAGATAAAGTTATTCTCTACAACCTTTATATTGAATACTAAGGCTAAATCCTAAAGCAAGTATGTGATTAAATTCGCACAAGTGTAAACGGTTCAGTACTATACAGAAAATTTATAGAAAAAAGGTCTCAGTTGGTCTCAATTTTGGGGTACCAATTCAAGTCCTAATAAGCTCCAATTTGGATATCTTTTAGTTCAACATGTTCCCTACAAGTCTCATGAATAGTACGCAGGGTAGTTCTTTAGAAAATATTGGAGAAACAAGCCATTTTAGAAAATGGGTTCTGGAGGCGTCGAACACTCAGCAGAGTTCATTCTTAACAGAGAGTTTAAAAATCATTTTGGGTATCATACAGAGGCTTTTTTGTCTGAATTTTGACAAATTCTAGATTAATATGTTAGCAATATTTTTCTTAAAAAACTCTTTTAAGAAGGTCACTAAAAATAGAGGTTTTGGGTGGCACAAAAAGGTGTGATAGGAGGTTCTCTAAATCACTAAACAAAATTAGATACTTTTATAGGCTATTTGACAATTCAAACCTCAATATCTTAGGCTCATATTTGGTAGGTAGCTAGATATATATGTTAGCTACAACTTTGAAGTTTTCACCTAAGTTCAGTTCATGTTTGAAAATGGGATTTTTAGGTTTGTAATACAGACTGGTATGAAAATGACACATTTTTGTAAAAATACTGTATCTCGAGTTCTACTCACTCAAATCAGTTCAAACCAATTTTGACTGAACAATAACATAAAATCTAGGTCTGGATATAAAGAACACACTCAGATCATTTTTCTATATTTAGTTATGATTTTTCAAAGTTTGGGGTAAAGAGCACAAAAATCTGAAATCTCAAGCCTACTTGTGTTCTAGCCACCTAGCACTTTATGTGTCAAGATTTGATCCATTTTCTTTGCATGCATGTGTTATATACTTGTATATCAATATTTCAGAACTCTTAGAAGTCACAGAACTCAATAATCTTAACATGCACACACATCTCATGTCACAAAAGTATAAGCAGTCCCTAGTTTTCTTCCATTGTTTGATTATATTTTTTGATTCGATTTTCTGAGATGAATTGAGAGATGTTGAGGTGGATTTAATCAGAGAGTTTTGAAGTGTTTACTTACCTTACAAAGATCAAATGAGGGTGGATGGTGGATTAGGACTTGGCTTTGGAAGATCTCCTAGCATCTCTTTGGATCTTTCTCCTCTTCTCCATCTTTCTTCCTTCTTCTCTCTCAAACCTTGAAGAATATTCAAGAACACACAAAAATCTGGTCTTTCTGTCTCTATATTGCTGAAAAATGAGGGAAGTAAAGGAGTGTTTGGGTCTTGCTTTTATAAAAGGAAATGGCAGTGGAGACTATTATGATGTGTAGGCTTTAATTTAAATTCTTTTTATTTTCATTGGTTACATGTAGTTTTTTTAGTCTCTTTAATAAATTTCTTTTCAGATCTTGTAGGTGCAATTTTGGCCAAGGGGATGTTTGGTTGGTTTATGTACTCAAATTTTTCTTTAATTGTTTATTTGGTGTTATTTTGGCACTACATTGTCCAAGAAAGTGTTTTCAAATTTGGTTCAATGTACTTTAGCACTACATTAGTCTTCTTTTTGGTTTTCTTTCTTCTTACAGTACATGGAGGCTTGCGTGCCCATTTGATACCTTGTGATACTCCGTTCTAACTTATTACACTGCTCCTGGTACACATCGATGCACACCGGCGCACTGCTCTTGATACACATTGATACATGCTCTTGATACTCCCACTGATACATATTGACATACTGTTCATGACACACTGCATAGATACAATGGATGGGGCATGCACGCCTTTGATTCTTCTTTTGGCCTGCATGCTACGACTCACATACGCACATTACTTTACTTTTGATGGGTTGGGCATTCGTGCCTTGTGGTTTACACTTTTGATTATCACGGATGCCTTATTGTTATAATGTTATGAAAATCATTTTTGAAAGCTTAGACTCTTATTATGCATGATGATGTGATTCATGGATTGTAATCTTGCCATATAAACTGCTTTTCTTGTTGCGAGTTACTAACAGATTTGTAACTACAGTTGGGGGCATGCTGGCAAAATGAGGATAGGCTGTTAAAATTTCTGCACAAAAAGTTACGGCCGTGAGAAATAATCTCACAGCTGTGGGTTTTGGATATGGCGGCCTGAACTTTTATGGAGATACTACCTGGACATTGGGATATTATGGCCGTAAGGTTTGGGAGGAAAACATGTGGCCATGAGGTGAGAAGTTAACGGCTGTGATAAAAAGGCAACGGTCGTGATAAAAGCTTTTGGCGTGAAAACTTTTAGCAGATTTTGTGGGTTCCCTCTATTTCTGGATCTATAAAAGGGGGCAACTGTTCCAAACCTCCACTATCCTGGATATCTTGCACCTTCTTTGCATCATTCATGGCTCACTCTTACAACAACTCTCTATTGGCTTGGATGAGCGACTTTTTCCCAGCTGAGCGCAAAAACTTCCTCAACTTTGGTTTGCATGCGCTGTTCTCTTTGCGAACCTTGAGGGTCGATTGGAATCTTCTAAGAGCAGCAGCCTAGCTGTGGGACCCCGAGGTATATGTATTCCATTTCGATGTTGAGGAGTTATGCCCGATAGTAGAGGATTTTTGGCCATTTTGGAGATTTTGGGTAGAGAAAAAGTCACAGTTCCTATGCCTTTCTCGAGTCCTAGAGGCAGGTTGATGCAGCTCTATGGTTAATCCAGGCGTGAGGCTTCCCTCATTACCCACGATGGATTTCTCAGTGTGGCATTGATCGTGGACCACTTTGAACCTCGGGGATCTCTTAGTGACTTCTCTTTTCAGCTTCAGTGCCGGTATGCTCTTTACATCTGCCTTCTGGCTCGTTTTCTCTTGGGATCCTTGGACGGACAGGCTAGCTCTTCCTTGGTAGATGTGGCTCATTAGATTAACGAGGGCTGAGATCCTGTCCCTTTAGTTCTTGCCGGTATACTGGTTGGGCTTGATGCAGTCCACACTGAGGGTGCCCATTATTTTGCCGGTAGTGCTCTCCTGCTATAAGTAGTCTCTCAAGTCTCATTTTTCTATATTTCTCTCAAGTTTTTTTTTCACTTAGCTTTCCTTTTTATGTGTTTTCTCTATATTTTTCTTGCTTAGCTCTCCATTTTCTTTATTCTCTCAGATTTTCCACTCAGCTCTCCTTTTTCTTTATTTTTCTTAGATTCGGCTGATGGAGAAAGTGAATTTGCTGGAGAAGCCCATGTCTGACAGTTACAGCGTGAAATCCTTCACTCGTTGTCAGGTTTGTCACATGTGCTCTACCGAGGCTACTTAGCAGGACCGCCTGAGTTCTCTGACCGGGGAGGATATCTCCTGGCTATGCCCTTGGGTGAAGATATCTTCCATGACTACTGTGACTGTGGGCCACTCGGGGTTACTGTTGGTCGGCTTGAAGCTGGCCACCTTCTATCATCCTTATCGCATTCTTCGTCAATTTAGGTGTACTCAGATATACCTCGAGACTGTTGTGAGTCATCTACACAGTTCTCCTCACTAGATCCCGTACTTGGGTCAGTACCTGCGGGCTTGGTCTTCCCGACTTAGGATACCAGGTGGTGGGGATTTTGAGAGCAGGTTATCTGTGAGTTACAAGGTTTGACTGCAAGCGGAGATAGAGTGCATGATAGGATAGGAAGAGGATGCAATGAGGAGGACTTGCCTTTGCTTTGATGTACCTCAATATTTTTCTTGTCTTCCTTTTTAACTTCTTAGAATGAGGACTTGCGAGCCTCTTTTATTCTTTAGATTTTCGTTCTTGCAATATAACCATTTTATTAGAAAAACTTAAAACAAGTTTTTACATTGATCCTCCTACTTGAAATGTGGTTACAAAGGGGAAATTTCAACTTAAAGGTTTAGGCCGAACTTCTTACCAGAGCTGCATACGTATCCCGAAAAAAGAGAATCAGGCCAAAACATAGTTCTAGGCTCGGTTACACTCAAGTATTAACACTCTCATTTTGTGGGCTTCCCCTCGGGGTTAGAATTTTTTGAGCTGGTCTGAGTTGATGGGTGTAGAGAAAATATTTTCATTTAGATCTAGAAGGATGGCAACACCTCTTAACATTAAGATCTTGATGAGATAGGGTTTGGCCCAATTAGGTTTGAATTTGCCCCTTGGATCAAAGATTTGAGCTCTAATCTTCTTAAGGACTAAGTCACATTCCTTTAAGTTATGAGACTTAACTTTCTTGTTAAATTCCCAAGCTATCCTTCTCTGATATCCTTGAACGTGAAATAGGGCTCTATGTCTCCTTTCATCAAACATGAGTAACTCTTCAAATCTGCCCCTCTTCCATTCCGACTCGGGATTATCACTTTCAGCCATTATTCTTAGAGATGGGATCTCCAATTCTATAGGTAAAACTACTTCCATTCCATAGACTAAAGCATAGGGTGTTGCTCCAGTAGAAGTTCTAATCAGTTCGGTATCCTCAAAGCGAAAATAAAAAGCAATCCTTACTTCCCTCTATCGTTTTCTGTAAGATCTTCTTCACATTCTTATTTACAACTTCCACGGCTCCATTAGTTTGTGGTATGTACGATGAAGACTTATAGCTGACGATTCGATACTCCTCCAAGAGGTCTAAAACTTCTCCTTGAAATTAAGAACCATTATTAGAAACTATCTCATGTGGAACTCTGTACCGGCAGATGAGATTTTCCTTGATGATCTGGCTACTTGAGAGGCCTTTAAGACTGAGTAAGAGGTAGCTTCGCCCATTTCGTGAAGTAATCAATCGCCATGAGAATAAACTCGTGCCCATTCGATGCCTTGGGTGTAACTTGCCTTACTACATTGATTCTCCAAACTGAGAACGACCAGGGCGAGGTCATGTTATGTTAGCCCAAGGGCTCTTTAATTTGATTTTGATGATTTTCATAATTTATTTTCTATGAATAAATGTTTTTAAATGGATAATATTTTATATTTCTAAAATGAAAGTGTTAACACATTTTGAACAATCATAGTTGAC
>JAOTRH010070557.1:0-17902 GCA_034768845.1 Heliamphora exappendiculata | reverse complement strand
GTGGCTATATCCTCCCATGTTCTAGTTTTGGCCACTTCGAGAGAAAGAAACCACCTCTGCGCAGCTCTAAAAAGCGACCAATGGAATAATTGAGCCTTAAGCTGATCATCAATCCCTATAGGGGATAAGGTCCCAGCATACATTCTCAAATAGATACGCGGATCCCTAATGCCATCAAACTTTTTCATTTCTGGCATCTTAAACTTTTTGGACAATTTTACATCTAGGAATAGGCACAGACCACCTACGTTCAACATAAATTCTTCTATTTTTTTAGCTTTCCTCAGCACCTTTTCCATCCGGTCAATCTTTTTTTCCAGCACAGATTCCCTAGTCTGAGCAGTATTCTCATCTTCTATCATGATTGGGCAGGGAACCCGAGGTGGTATAGCAACCTGCGGTATTTTTGGCCCTTGGTTGTCATCCCAGAAATCTTTGCCATTCTCATTCACATTGTCTGGCTGTCCATTCATACCAGGCATACAGACCTGAATTGCTTGTATCTGTGCCTGGCACTGGTTTTGAACTTGGGTCTGTCGCTCCACAGGCTGCTGTATCTCGGTAATAGCCCACATCAGGGCTATCAAATTAATTTCATTTTCTGCCATGTCGGTTGATTCAGATACGCTGCGCAGTCTGCCCGTTTCTAATCTTACCCAAACTCGTGTCGACTATACTCTTTTTGGATCAATGGAAACTCACAGAAAAACTTAGATTGCACAAGTAGAATAACCAATCTCAGGTATTTTTTGAAAGAACGTTCAGACAACAGACGGCAGATATCCCTGATACTCAAAATAGCTGAAACTGAAACAATGCTCCTGCCAGGCTCATACCACCAGCATAACAACTGAAAATAGGGAATAGATCAACCAAGCTCTAGGTGAAAGGTTTTGTTTAAGCAGACGGCGTTCCGACAAGATGACAGTTCTAACCCTTAAGAGACTGGTTCGACCTATATTCTAAAGGGAAACGGACAGCACTCCATCAGAAAAACAAATCTAACTCTCTAGGATCCTGATGAAAAATAGGTAGCATAACGGTAAGGAGAAAGGACTAACTCTCATAGATATGTCAAGGGTTTGAGAGAAGCAAGCCTAAACAAAAGCAGAGAAAATTAACGACCGGGGGAGAACTTGAAGGAGAGAAAAACTACCCTAGAGGTGTTAAACGAAACACGAGCATGACCCCAAGAAGAAAACTACTATATGAAGGCCAAATATGGTGAAGAATAAAGACTAGGGTGAGAATCCAAAGGAGAAACTAACTTAAACGAAGAAAAATAGGAAAACCCATGCCAAACCCAGGAAAAGGACTAGCTTGATCCAAACAAATAATTCTAATAATATACAATCAAAACATACAATAAAGAGAAACACATAATTCTACTAGGGTTAGCAGCACCTAATTGAGGGGGTCTATGTTCACTATATGTAAAAGGTCGGGTTTGATCAATTTGAACAGGGTACCTTCTGAATAGAGCCGGGTATATAACTCCCATGCCTGGAGTGGTGCAGGACATGATCAAACAGTACGCCCGAACTCTTTTACTATACCTATGGAAGCGTACAGTCAGCAAGGGTTGCTCGTCTTCCCAACAATTCTCGAAACGAATTAACGTTCAGGGTATCGGGTCGACCAGGCAGGGGGTTAAAGAACAATGCATATGCATAGAGAAATGCAAATGAGAAATTTTATTAATAACCAATGTGCTTTTGAGTCTAGCCCTCTTATTTGATTTTGAAAACCAATCTCCAGCAGAGTCGTCAGAAAATAGTATGGCGATGGAATTTGGGGATTAAAAATGAGAGAATTCAAAGATGTTTTGAAAAATATTTTAAACACCTTGAAAATCAAATTTTGAAGGGTTCGAGGGCTAAGGTATGGATCGGGAAAAATATTTTAAACACCTTGAAAATCATATTTTAAAAACCCTTTTTGTTGAGAATAGAATCGCCACTTAGTTTTTGAAAAAAAATTAAGAAAAACAAAATTGGCTACTGATCTTGAAAACGTTAACCAGATAAAAAGGGTTCGAGGGCTAAGGTATGGATCGGAGAAGGTGTTAGGCACCCCATTCGTCCAACCGTAAGGTTGGCCTCTACTAATCATTATTGGTTCTTTAATATAATTTGTCAAATGCATACAAATAAAAAAAATTATGGTGAAAAGAAAACATCCAAAATCAAGTATAGAAAAATACAAAAAATATGTACATAACACTCCAAAATAAATAAGTGTAAAAAAAAATCATAAATCCTATAACATGCAATTTCTATTTAAAAGATACATGAAGTATACCCACGTGCAATTTCATAAAAATTAATTAAACTAGCATGGTTTAAATGAATAGACTAAAGATGTTAGAATAATCTAAACATGATTTACTACAAAATGAATTAAACTATTCTAAACATGCATTTAAAGAAAATAATCAAAACATGCATAACATTCATTTAAAAAAAAATACGAACATGATAAGTACTAAAAATAAAATATGCAAAAAAATTCTATATTTTAAAAGAAGGAAAGTCTACTAACAAAAATAAGTGTGTTTTAACAAAAGAGAATTTAAAGATTTAAAGAAAATAAGAGAAAAATTTATAAAAGAAAAATTTATACTAAGAATAAGAAAACTAGAAAATATTTATTGAATTAATGAGAAGGAAAGCTAACTATTTAAATTTTAAAATGGATAAAAGAAAATAAGGAGAAAAGAAAACAAAAGGAAAAAAAATTATATTTAAAGAATGAAAATTAGATTAAAAGACTTTTTATGATTTTTAGGATTAATGAAAATAAAAGAAAAAGAATGATGAAATAAAGTTATAAGTAAATAAAGCTAGAAAAAGAAAATAAAGAATGAACTTTATAGGAAAAATAAATACTAACGTTAAAAGAAAAAAAACACTAATAAAGAGAAAAATAAATTAGCATTAAGAGAAAAAAAAAATTAGACATTATAAAGAAATTTAAAGCTAGTATTGAGAAAAAAATGTTAAAAGAAGAAATTATACTAATATAAAAGAGAAGAAAAATAAAATAAAAAATAAATGTTAGTAAAGGAGTACTAAACTAACATTATAAAAAAAGAAAAGAAAAAGAAAAAAAATTGTATATTAAAAAGAAAATCAAAACTACATTATAAGAAGAAAAAAAAGCAAAAGAAATAAAATACTAAAAAGAAAAATTACACTACTATTAAAAAAAAGAGAGAAAGAAAATGAAAAACAATGACTAATGAATGAACATTGAATATTAAAGAGAAAGAAAAATAAATGTTAGAAAATTAAACTAATGCTAGTAAGAAAAACTACAAAAAAAAATGAGGCAATTGAATAAACTAGTAAATAATATTAAACTAGCGCTAGAAAAATGAAAAAAAATCAAAACGTAATTATTTATTTACCAAATATGAATTTAGTATTGGCAACTATATTCATATGTGTGTAAGTGCATTATGGTAACAATTAACAATATGATTAGTTGTAATTGTCAAAGTATGTTACCACTATTTTAATGATTTAATGAAAGAAATAAAATAACAAATGTATTAAGTGTGAATGTGAGAAAATTAGTTAACTAAATAATTAAAGAAAATAATCGAATTACATGAAGTAAATAAAATTGGCTATGTAAATAAAAAGAAGAAATGTGAATTGAAATTGAAAATTAACCCGATTACTCTAAGAGACAGGAAGTGGAGTTTAGAAAGATTGAGGATCTAAGCAAGACACCTAGATTGCCGGGGAATCCTCAAATGGAGAATGTGCCTCAACGATCCAATTCTCGGGTGATGATCCAAGCTAGGATTTGGGACTATCGGAGGCTCGGATCTCGGTATCTCGGCAGGGTTTCGGCGTCGAAATTGCTCGGTATATCGGCATAGTTTCTCTCACTCAAAATTCGTACTGAAAACGTACGCCGGGGTATGGTATTTATAGAATTCTTCAACCAATGACAATTAGACACGTTTTGGGACACGTCAGGCCATTTGAAGTTGGCGGCCGCCACAATACAAGTTGGCGGCCGCTGGGTTAGAAAAGGTTCCACAAGGTTCTATTGACGGCCGCCACAATGTGAGTTGGCGGTCGCCATGCTGTAGTTGGTGGCCGCCACTTTTAGCTAAGGTTTCCAAGAGGTTCTACTGACGGCCGCCATAAAGAATATGGCGGTCGCCACTTCTGACAATGACTTGGAACACAAGTTATTGATGGTTTGGTACAATTTTATTGATTTCGGAGATTTTGAAGGTTTTTGATGTCGAGCTTGGATCAACTCCCGAGGATCGTACTGAGGCACTATTCCTCCTGTTTTCATCATCGGATTCACCTAAGATTAGGCGGGATTCAATTGGGGTGTCTACAGTTATTACTTCATTCACACTAAAGCCTACCGAACCACCAATTAAGAAGAACACGGTTCATCAAAACTGCCCAAACACAACTAGGACGAAGAACGAAATGAAAACGAGATTTTATTTGTAAACCAAATTACTAAAATAAGCCATCTTGCCTAAAAAGGGGTACCCCCAAGTTTCTCTAATCAAAACCCCCTTTCAAAATAAAACCCAATTTTTTGTCACAGTGGTAGCCCACTCGAGCAGACCGGGCACTGCTCGAGCGGTGAGACGTCCAAGAGACTTTCTAGCTAGAAACCAGAAGATCATCTCAAGCCTAAAAAACATGCCTAAAAACTTGATCCTTGAACAGGGATTTTAAAACGTTAAATCATTTGAGGCAAAACATTCGTTTGACCAGAAAAAAATCATCCTTTCAACATGAAAACGGACTTTAAAAGTGTGAAACCCACACAGAACAACGAAACCACTAACAACCAAAGATCCCTCTCTTAAACAAACATTTCATGCATGCATAAAATATCGCCACCAGGCTTACAAAACTAGGTCCGATAAACGAGCAATATGCATAACATTACATAATCCCGTAATGAAAATAGAAAACTACTAAAAGTCTTTCGCCTCCTCGGGCCTCACAAGATCATCTGCCGTGATCACAATCACCTGAAAAAGATTTCAAATCACACTCCGTGAGCCAAAACCCAATAGAAAATAAACCAACATATAATAAAAGCTAAACATACTGATGTAGAAAGATATGAATATTTCCACTAACTGGAGCCTAGAAAATCATTTTTTTTCGACTCACACGAGCCTAAAAAAAGTTTTGAAAATGGGTTTATATCTCAACTCTCACGAGCCTTGAAAACAGTTTGAAAATGAGTATATATCTCAAAATTTCAAGTTTTCTCATAAACTCCATAACGCTAGACAGTATATCGAAACATAAACAACTCATGAACATTAACGGTGTCGCACAACCCACAATGATTCACACGCAATCCATGCAATGCATCTTCACAGGCTTTCACCGTATGACTAATATCCGCCCCTCATTCTACATCTTTATGGGTTTTTACCGATGGACTAATATCTACTCCAACTAATGCATAAATGCACAAAGGTTTGCACGCACACAACCATGTACAAACATCGCATTCTTAAAACCACATCATCCACCTAACTGTGGAGACCAACACTCAGACAAACACGGCTAAACTCCAAGAGCTAGCTTCAAACCTCTGAAAATTAGGTTTTCACAAAACATTTGCATAAATCTTTACCTTTTTCCAAAACTCAACTTTTAGAAAGCCGCGGACCCATACCCGTCCACCAACGTCGAAAGAGAAACTATAAAAACAATTTAAAAGCCCTTTTCCATCTAACCAAACATAGATTAAACACGTAAATCAACTATTCATGCATTTCAAAGTGGTAAAAACTCAAAAAATTCCACATAGCACATTTTTAAAACATGAGAGTTTAGGATCTTACCTTGGTGAGTTCAAAACTCGATGCTTTATACCCCGAAGAAAAATGAAAGTCGTTTAAATGAGATTCTGTCTGGATAGACGCGAAGCCCTCGGCACGTATAACAAGGATCCGCTATCTGATCGCCAAAAACTAAGCCTCGGGCCCACCGAAAACTAGAGAGAAGATAGAGAATATGTGTAGAGAAAGAGAAGAAGCTTGTAGAACAAGGTTTGGCTAAAAAATAAGACATGAATTGTCTTATATATTTTCACGCCAGGCCACCACCGCTCGAGCGATTAGGCACCGCTTGAGCGAACCCCCTACCAACATAACACTCTGCCACACCCCCGCTCGAGAATGATGAAATCAAACTCTAAACAGCGATCGATGACCTCAACTCGCAGGATCTATAAACTTTTCCTAACACCACACTCCAACCAATTCGGATCTCAACACACTGCGTACTACCCAAAAAGGCCATCTCCAACCCCAAAATAGATGACATGAAGGAATGCGATACCCCCGTATCAAATAGTACACAGGCTCAAAATCAGTATACTAAGTACCTTTGATCGCCGAAGTAGTAACTGCAACATCAGACACGACTGGTGCCTTTGAAGAATTGGGATCTGTAAGGGTATACACTCGACCCTGCGTCATTCTAGTCTGGCCACACTAACCCAGGATTGTCGGCTGTCGTACTGATTGAACTGAGGTACCCCCGTCTGTAACCTTGGAGGTCTGAACTACTAGGTTCTCCTGTTGGTAATCCAGTTGATCCTGTGCAAATGGAACAACTAGTGCACCTACCGTGCTCGGCACACTACCTTCTTAAGGGCAATTCCTGCGAATATACCCAGACTGATCACATCCCAAACAAACCGTGGCTCCCTCCCTTGCGACTGGACTGGTACTGAACTTTAAGATTGCCTCGACTGTGGGCAATTGATCACTCGATGCTTAGGCTGCCTGCAGCGATAACAGACAAATTCCCTCTGCTCTGGCCTCCCAGACGAAGCCACTTGTGGTGCTGGTACTAAAAAGTGATGTTGTGATCCTGATGGATGAAAACTAAGGCCAGAGGACCTCTGCCTCTTATTAGAGTTCCTACCTGACTATGCCTTTGCTCCACTTTGTTGTGTCTTGACCTCTCCGGATCTACGAGTCTCATTCAAAGTATTCTCAATCACCGCTGCTGACTCACCGTTGCTGACTCTACCAGCTCTGTAAAAACACGCAATGTCAATCCTGTCACTCGCTCCTTGATCACCAGCCTCAAACCCCACTCAAATTGCCCTAAAAGTAGCTCATCTATAACCACAAACTTTGATACAAAACGAGACAGACTAGTAAATCTGGCCTCGTACTGCACAATACTCATCGCCCCCTGAGTGAGAGCAAAGAACTTTTTCCTGTATAAGTCCCTTGAAGAAGCCAAAAAGTATTTCTCCAGAAAAACTCCCGTAAAAGCTGCCCATGTGCCCTCCACGGTATTTATTGCATATTTCCACCACTCGTGGGCATCACCTCTCAGCTAAAAAGCGGTAAAAGAAACCTACAAGTCTTCCTCAACTATCTGCAGTGTATCGAGGATCCGAGTCACAAGTTCTAACCATTATGTAGCTACCGTGGGGTCAGGATCCTCAGTGAAGGTAGGAGGGTCAAGACGCAGAAACTCTCGCATCGTAACCGCCGCCCTCGACTCATGCTCTCTTTCTCTCCCCCTAGCAGTCTCAAGTAGCTGACAGATGGAGCCTACCATCTCACGCAGCAACTCTATCACATCCATCGTTCCTTGGGGAGCATTTGCATCCCCAGCATCAAAGACTGGCATATCCCCTTGGCCTAAACCACAGCCTCAACCACGACCTCAACCACAGCCTCGTCCTCTCCGCGCAGATATCACGTCTATATGAAAAGAATACAGAACATAACTTATAGCACGTCGCATTAACATAAAATTAACCACATACTCATGCTAGCACTTAGCTGCATATGTTCATGCTAAACAAACCCCACATACCGAGGAGAACTGATAAGAGTGACGTGCCAATTTAGATACCCTACTTAGATTGCTTGTCAAAAAATACATCGCCCAAACACATTTCTAACTTGGCTTCCATGTTTGTTAACCCAAATACCTGAAGGCAAGACTGATCAATCCTAAGGTTCAACCCCCATGCTCACATATACATGTCATCCACATATTCAAGAAATGATCATACTCATGCTATCAAAATATCTAAACACATACAATCAAGCACACGCAATCAATCTCATAAGGTGATGCACCCTCTTTTCACGGCTCTTAAGTATTCGAACCCAGAACTCTAATATCACTTGTAACGATCCATGCCCCCGGGCCACACAAAAAGCCTATCGAACCACCATTTAAAGAGAACACAGTCCACCAAAACCACCCAAACACAATCGGGTCAAGGAACAAAATGAAAATGAGATTTTATTTGTAAAACAAATTACTAAAATAAGCCATTTTGCCTAAAAAGGGTTACCCCCAAGTTTCTCCAATCAAAACCTTCTTTCAAAACAAAACCCAATTTTTCGTCACAACGGCAACCCGTTTGAGCAGACACGGCACTGCTTGAGCAGTGAGAAGCCCGAGAGACTTTCCAGCCATAAACTAGAAGGTCATCTCAAGTCTTAAAAACACGCCTAAAAACTTGATCCTTGAACAGGGATTTAAACCGTCAAATCATTTGAGGCAAAACATTTATTTGACCACAAAAAAATCATCCTTTCAACTTGAAAACAGACTTTAAAAGCGTGAAACCCACATAGAACAATGAAACCACTAACAACCTAAGATCCCTCTCTCAAACAAACATTTCATACATACATAAAATATCGCCACCAGGCTTACAAAACTAGCTCCCATAAACGAGCAATATGCATAACATTACATATTCGCGTAACGAAAACAGAAAACTACTAAAAGTCTTCCACCTCCTCAGGCCTCACAAGATCATCTTCCGTGATCACAATCACCTGAAAAAGATTTTAAATTCCACTCCGTGAGCCGAAACCCAAAAGGAAACAGACCAACATATATAATAAAAGCTAAACATGCTGATACAGAAAGATATGAATATTTCCACTCACCAGAGCCTAGAAAATCGTTTTGTTTCGACTCACACGAGCCTCAAAAAAGGTTTGAAAATGGGTTTATATCTCGACTCTCACGAGCCTTGAAAATGGTTTGAAAATGAGTTTATATCTCGAAATTTCAAGTTTTCTCACAAACTCCATAACGCCTAACAGTATATCGAAACATAAACAACTCATGAACATTAATAGTGTTGCACAACCCACAATGATTCACACACAATCCATGCAATGTATCTTCATGAGCTTTCATTGTAGGACCAATATCTATTCCTCATTATTCATCTTTACAGGCTTTCACCGAAGGACCAATATCCACACCAACTAATGCATGAATGCACAAAGGTTTACATGCACACAGTCATGTACAAACATCACATTCATAAGACCATGTCATCCACCTAACCGTGGAGACCAACACTCAAACAAACACGGCTCAACCCCAAGGGTTAGCTCCAAACCTCCAAAAATTAGGTTTTTGCAAAACATTTGCATAAATCTTTACCTATTTCCAAAACTCGACTTTTAAAAAGCCACGGACCCATACCCGTCCATCAACATCGAAAGAGAAACTATAAAAACACTTTAAAAGCCCTTTTCCATCTAACCAAACATAGATTAAACACGTAAATTAACTATTTATGCATTTTAAAATGGTAAAAACTCATAAATTTCCACGTAGCACAATTTTAAGACACGAGAGTCTATGATCTTACCTCGGTGAGTTCAAAACTCAATGCTTTAAACCCCGACGAAAAACGAAAGTCGTTGAAATGAGATTCTGTCTAGATGAACGCAAAGCCGTCTGCACGTATAACTAGAATTCGCTATCTGATCACCAAAAATTAAGCCCCGGGCCCACAAAAAACTAGAGAGACGATAGAGAATATGTGTAGAGAGAGAGAGAGAAGAAGCTTGTAGAACAAGGTTTGGCTCAACAATAAGACATGAGATGTCTTATAAACTTTTATGCCAGGCCACCACCGCTCGAGCTGTCAGGCTCCACTCGAACGAACCCCTATCGACATAACACTTTGCCACACTCTCGCTCAAGCGGACAGGCCACCGCTCGAGCGGCCGTCACTGGGAGAAAACCTGAAGAATAGGAATAGGATCTGACCCACGCATGCATAACACATATGTAAATAAGATGTCCTATATACGATTAAAGCAATAACTAACACATCGAATAAGCATGTAAAAAAAACAAAATTGGGTCTTACAACTCTATCCGTTAAAGGAGTTTTGCCTCCAAAATTGGCCACGAGGTCAAAAGAAAGCAACCCCATCGATTGCAATCAATATAGGTACGATAGGTGATCAGCTAACCTATCCCTAGAACAACGCCAAACATGGTCGTATCGAGAATGATGAAATCAAATTTTAAACAGCGGTCAGTGACCTCATCTCACAAGATCTACAAACTCGTCCCAACAACACACTCTTACCAATTCGGGTCTTAACACACAGCATACTACCGAAAGAGGCCATCTCCAACCCCAAAACATGTGACATGAAGGAATGCGATACCCCCGTATCAAATAGTACATAGTCTCAGAATTAGCACACTAAGAAAGTATCTTTGATCACCGGAGTAGTAGCTGCAACATCAGACACGACTGGTGCCTTAGAAGAACTAGGATCTGTAAAGATATACACTCGTCCATGCGTCACTCTAGTTTGGCCACCATAACCCAGGACTGTCGGCTGTCGTACTGATTGAACTGAGGTACTCCCGTCTGTAACCTTGGAGGTCTGAACTACTGGGTTCTACTGTCGATAATCCGGTTGATGCAAACTGAACAATTGGTGCACCTACCGTGCTCGGCACACTGCCTCCCTGAGAGCAATTCCTACGGATATATCCAGACTGGCCACATCCGAAACAAACCGGCATCTCCCTCCCATGCGACTGGACTGGTACTGAACTCTGAGACTGCATCGACTGTGGGCAATCCACTCAATGCCTAGGCTACCTGCACCGATAACAGACAAACTCTCTCTGCTCTAGCCTACCAAGCTGTGAATATGTAATGCAATTTTGTCTCTATTACTTTATAAACAACTGAATAAGTCAAAAATGATGAAGACAAAAAAAACTCTCTAACAGATAACTTTATCTGATACTTTATGAAGAATGAGAAATAAAATACAGATAAATTTATCTATATTATTGTGAAAATAACAGGTAAGACACAAATCATTAACATATAAATTTATCTGTACTATTATGATAAATCATAAACAAGGCCCAATTCATTAACAAATAAATGTATCTGTTAAGTTAAACACATATGATAAAGACAAAATAATTCTCTAATAGATAAATTTATCTGTTGGTTTATAATAAAACATAAATACATAACAGATAAATTTGTTGGTACTATTGCGAAAAGAAATAAGTAAGGCACAAGTACATAACAGATAAATTTATCTATACTATTATGATAAAGCATAAACAAGGCCCAAATCCTTAATAGATAAACTTATTTGTTAAGTTAAACATAATTGATGAAAACGAAAAAACTCTCTAATAGATAAACTTATCTTTTAGCTCATAACAAGGACAAATAAATAATAGATAAATTTATTTATACTATTGTAAAAATGAATAAGGCACAAATCATTAACATATAAATTTATCTATACTACTATAATAAAGTATAAACAGAGCCCAAATCATTAACATATAAATTTATTTGTACTATTATGATAAAGTATAAATAAGCCCCAAATTCTCAACAAATAAATTTTTGTGTTAAGTTAAATACATTTGACGAACACAAAAGAGTTATCTAACAGATAACTATATCTGTTAGCTTAAAAAAAGCACAAGTCAATAACATATAAATTTATCTATTTTATTTCAAAATATTGATGAACAAAAAATTTAATTATTATTATTGTCACGCCCCAAACTTTGGGTCACGTGAAACACTCACAAATAACCAAATATAATACCTAACCCGAGAATATACTCTCAATATAAAACATACACGCGTTTTATGTAATCGCCAAATGGCTTACATTACATGGCGTTAACGCCGGAAAACATGTTACAGCATACATATTCAAAACTAGCAAAAAGGAAGACTGCAGCTCTTCCACCCCTCCAGCAACCCCAGAACAACCAGCCTGACCAGTACCTGAAAAATATTTCAAATTTCACACCGTAAGCCAAAGCTCAGCAGAAACTAGACAAGCATGCAATATAAGCTAAACATGTTAGGAAAACGATGTGTAGTTTTAGACTCTCTTTAAGACCTTATACAGTTTGAAAACATGGCTCGCACGAGCCCTAAAGAAAACAAATATATATATGCAACACATGAACATATATCTAAGCCGACTTTCACAAGCCCCGACAAGCTAACTCATGCAATCCATGCATTACGCCCAACACACTACGAGCAACACACCCAACACATAGCTCTTTAGGATCTCGTCTCCGTCCTTCAAAGTCACACATACTGTCTTTAGGATCACGTTCCATCCTTGAAACTATGCATATCATCATAACAAATATCATACCACAGTTAAGTAAAAACAGTAAAAACACAGACAAATGTAACAATTATAGACTTTTTCCCATTACCCTAGTCTTGAACCACTTAAGGCCTGCTAGGTAATGACAAGTTCTATACGGAGCTACAACAATAAAGCCACTCACGAGACAACAGACTTAGTTTACAGGTTCACAACCCAAGGGCCGTAAGCACCCACACAACCTGGCATCATTAGGACCACGTTTCCATCCTTCAGATACCCACATGCATCCACACAGCACAAGGAACTTCACGGGCTTTCACCGAAGGACCGCTGCCCTACCTAACATTTCTCGGGCTTACACCGAAGGACCACCGCCCCATCTAACATTTCTCGGGCTTACACCGAAGGATCTCAATCCCATCTAACGCATGCCACCCATGCAACTCAACGCACGAAACCTGTGCAACACACACAACGCACGCAACCCGTTCAACACACGCAACGCATACATCTGCTCCTTAGAGCCCACATATACATGCCTATAAAATCATGAGTTCTAAAGCATAAACCACGTAACTCCATTATGTAATCCGTACATAAATAAATAGTTATAAATGCACATAACTAATTATAAACGCACATAACCATATATAACTTAACATCATAATGCCACCCACTATATAACTCGACACGACATCACATACCACGCACCTGTCATCCGTTAACACGAATGACCGATCCACAAACCGGGACAACCAACCACAAAACTAAGCCTAGCCCGGAAGCCAACACCAAAACCAGAAAATCTCAATTTTCACAAACCAATGTCTTTTTCCCAAAAGACCCACGGGCCCTAAACTCACCCAACACGACCATCACAACCCAAGACGACCACACGCGCCCAACACAAACCTAACGGTGAATAAATATCACGCACCTAACCGTGCACCAACACCCACATCTAACCATGCACGTCACCCGAGGACGGCACTTAAACCAACACCCGAGGCCATTACATGACCCCCAAAACCACCACACGATCAATCAAACCCCAAAACTCAACCACCGAACCACAAACACACAACCCAGCACCTCAGTCGATTGGATTCTAACCCCCAGTCTTCTAAAAACACACTGAAAAAATGAAAAATGCCCAGGAGCATTGTCCAGTCAACTGACCCCCACGGTTCAGTCGACCGAACCTCAAGAACTATGATTCAGTCGATTGACCCTCACAGTTCAGTCGACTGAACTCAAGCGAAAACTGGTTCTGAGCTATTGGTTTAACCCTCCAAACCCCGAATCGAATCCTCTAAAATCCCATCTAACACCCTCGAACATACACACGTCTAGGCCTAACACCAAGACCTAGAAAGAAATCCCTGACACCTAATTCCATCCACCAAAATCGATTAAAATGAGTTTTTTTACCTAAAACCCAACTTGAACATAAAATCATATCTACAGCAATCTAACCGTTAAAAACACACGATTACATATAGCACCCTTATAAGACATGAGAATCTAGGATACTACCACAGTGAGTTTAAAACTTGATGCTTCGTACCACGTGCAAAATTGAGCCTCACCGGAATAGAATTTTGTCTGGATAGATGCGTAGACCACGACGCCAAAAGCAAGGATCCGCTGTTTAATCGTTAGAAACCGAGTCCCGGGCCACTGAGAACTTAGAGAGAAGGCAGAGAAAAAATAGAGGATACTTAGTGGAGAAATTTTGAAAATATCTTTTGAAAATATCTAACTCCAGATATTTATAGGCCTCTAAAATATCTTTTTTTTTTTTTTTAAATTCACAACGCAACACCCCACGTCTCCGGAAACTTACCCCGCATGCGTATCTAACCTTGATCATGCATCAAAAGCATATAAAAATATGCTATCACATAAACACGAAACGCACGTCGAAAAATGCCGAAAAAGAAAATGGGTCAGGGTCTCACCACTCTACCCCCTTAAAGGAATTTCGTCCCTGAAATTCAACTCAAGGTCAAAATAACAAACCGTCGACCGCAATCGACACAGGTACACGAGATGGTTAGCCAAACCATTCATAGGATATAGTCAAACAAGGTGAAGCAGCCTAAACAATGGCCAACTATCTCAAAGACACGAGTTCTACAACTCACTTCAACCTCACATCATCACCAACCACTACTGCAATGCAACACATCGCCCACAGAATCCATCATCAACTCTGAAACAGATACAATGAAGAAACTGACCCAAAGATTACATACTCATAAAGTACCTTTGCTTGCTGAAGGTATATCTGCATCATCCGGCACCACTGGCACCCTAGAAGAACTGGGAGCTATAAGGGCCTACGCCCATGGCAATGTTGCTCTGCCCTGTTCGCCAAATCCTGGCACAGCCGGCTGTCGTACCAACTGTACTGAAGCTCCCCTATCTGTCGCTCGGGAAGTCTGGTCTACAGGATACTGCTGTCGATCCTGCACAAATGAACCCTCTGCGTGCCTGTTGTACTTTGCGCACTCCCTCTCTGGGGACAATCCCTACAAATTTGTGACTCCCTCCCCTGTGACTGAACTGATACCAAACCTTGGGACTGCTTTCGCTAAGGGCAATCCATTACACGATGTTCGGGTCCCCTGCTCTGGCCTTCCCATTGAGACTACGGGAGGTGAGGATGCAGAAGACTGTGGCTGATACGACCCCGTTGGATACGAACTTGGACCAAATGTTCGTTGACGCTTATCATTACGTCCCCGGGACTGTGCACAACCCCCGTCCGGCTGACTCCTATTGTCTCTGTCTCTGTCTCTGCGCGTCTCGTTTAGAGTGTCTTCCACCTTCATGGCGATCTTCACTAACTCTGTAAAAACATACATCCTGCGTGCTGCCACTCGATCTCCGATAGCGGGCCTCAAACCCCTCTTGAACCTCTTCGTACGTAACTCATCAGTGGGCACAATCTCCTGTGAAATTCAGGATAAGTTAGTAAACTCAGCCTCATACTCGACTACTATCATCGTCCCCTGAGTCAGGAAAAGGAAGTCCTCTCTGTACCGATCCCTCAAAGTCGTAGGAAAGTATTTCTCCAGAAATACCCTCGGGAATGCCTCCCAAGTGCCTCCGACTGTAGTCCTGGAAAACCTCCACCACATGTGAGTACTCCCCCTTAGCTGGAAGGTAGCAAAAGAAACCCGTAACTCATCTTCCTCAATCTACAATGTCTCCAAGATCCTAGTGATCAGCTCCAGCCATTCAATGGCTACCGTGGGGTTGGGATCCCCAGAAAAGGTAAGAGGGTCTAGACGTCGGAACTCGCGCATAGCGACCGTTGCCCTCGGTTCAGGTACACTCTCTCCCCTATACAGGCCTCAGCCAGCAGCCGGATAGAGCCGACCATCTCACACAACAGATCTCCGTCAATAGGTCATTGGGGTGCATTAGCATCCCCAATATCTGGGACTGGAATGTCCCTTCGACCACGGCCTCGTCCTCCCCGTGTGGACATCGCGTCTATAGGAAACAAACAGAACATATGATGCAGCACATAGCATGAACATAAACACTAACCACATAAGCATGCTAACACATAACCACATAAGTTCATGCTAAATGAAACCCCACATACCGAGGAGAATCGATAAGAATGATGCGTCAATCTGGATAACCTACTCAGATTTCCTGTTAGAAATCACGTCAGCTAAACACGTTTCTAACTTGGCTCCCAAGAATGTTAATCCAAACGCCCAAAGGTAGGACTAATCAATCCCACAGTTCAACCCCCATGCTCACATATGCACGTCATTCACGTATAACCAGCATGCTATCACGTTCATGTTACCAAAACATCTAAACACAAGCTGTCAAGAACACGAAATCAACCTCACATGGGATACACCCTCTTCCCACATCTCTTAGGTATTCGAACCCAGAGCTCTGATACCAAGCTGTCACACCCCAAACTCTGGATTACGTAAAACACCCACAAACTACCAAATATAATACCCAACCCGAGAATACACTCTCAATATAAAACATACACGCATTTTATGTAATCGCCAAAAATCTTACATTACACGGCGCTAACGCGGAAAAATATGTTACAGCATACATGTTCAAAACTAGCAAAAAGGAAGACTACAGCTCTTCCACCCCTCCAGCAACCCTAGATCAACCTGCGTGACCGGTACCTAAAAACATTTCAAATCCCACACCATGAGCCAAAGCTCAGCTGAAACTAGACAAGCATGCAGTATAAGAAAAACATGCTAGGAAAATGAAGTACAGTTTTAGACTATCTTTCAGGCCTTAAACAGTTTGAAAACACTGCTCGCATGAGCCCTAAAGATAACAGATATATATATGCAACACATGAACATATATCTAAGCCGACTTTCATAAGCCCCAACACTAAAAGAAACACACCCAACACATATTATGGCGTAGGGATTTAGGGGTTTTAGAAAATGGTCAAAAATAAGGGATTTCAAATATGTTTAGAAAATATTTTAACACCTTGAAAGCCAAATTTTGAAAACTCTTTTTTGCTGAAAATAGAGTCGCCACTTAGTTTTTGAGAAAAACTAAGAAAAACAAAAATAGTTACTAATCTTTAAAACGTTAATCAGGGAAAGAGCTCTCGGGGGCTAAAGTACAAATCGAGGAAGGTGTTAGGCACCCCGTTCGTCCAACCATAAGATTGGCTTCTACTAATCATCATTGGTTCTTAAATAGAATTTCTCAAATGCATACAAATAAAGAAAATGGAGGCAAAGAGAGAATATTCAAAATCAAATATAAAAAATACATAAGATATGTACATGGTGTAGACACTCCAATTTGGCCCCGCCTAATCTTAGGTGAATCCGATGAGAAAAACAGTTAGAATAGTACCTCAGTTCGATCCTCGAAACTTGCTACCCAAGTAAGGCGACCGCCATAGAATTTTGTAAAACCCCTAGCCAAAAATGGCATCCGCCACCTTTCATCATGGCGACCGCCAACTCTCATCATGGCGACCATCATAGAACTTTGTAGAAACTGCCAAAAATATGGCGACCGCCAACTTGCATTGTGGCGACCGCCAACTCTAAATGGCCTGACGTGTCCCAAAACATGGCAACATCTCATTGGTTGAAGAATTCTATAAATACCGTACCCACTAGTAAGTTTTCGAGACAAAAAATTAGTGGGAGGTTTAGTGAGAGAAGCTCTGCCGAGTTGCCGAGCAATTTCGAGTCACGACGCCGAAGCCCTATCGAAATACCGTGATCCGAACCTCCGACGCCTACATTGAAGCCTTGCTTGGATCACTACCCGATGATTAGACCATCGAGGCACATTCCCCGACTTCAGGATTCCTTAGCGATCCAGGTACTTTGCTTGGATCCCCGGTCCTTCTAACTCCATTCCCTCTCTTTTGGAGTGACCGGGTTAAGTTCAAATTCAATTCGTGCATTTCTTTAG